>JAMLFY010000007.1:20455920-20648126 GCA_030441495.1 Dalbergia oliveri
TTTCCGGAAGAGATTTCAAACAATATCCATGCTACTCAAGGTACCTCAACTTACCAAAATATCATTAAGAACTATAGGATAGTCCATGCTATCTGATTTCTTATTAGAGGGGACGTACAATTTTAGAAATCTTAAATCAACCTTCATGCTAAATATGTCAAATCAAATGTAGATTGTCAATTTGAGATAAATCTAATTTTATGCCTTCAACCACATCACACCTCCCTAACAAGCAAGAAAGTAAATAAACAATATTTATCAAATTAACCATAAATATTTCTTTCTAAAGCATGCCTATATAGAAAGCAGTGCGTTGTTTCCTTTACCTTTTTTTATTTTCAAGTACATTCAAACTTCTTCAATATCCCAATGCCTGACGAATTATATTCTAACCCATGTCTTGTACTGGGTCATGCATTTTTATTTTTCCAAATGTAATCGCTTTAAGAGCTTTATCTTCAAGGACCTCTAAGCCACCTAGGAGTATAGAACACATCTAGTATCCTTTCCATGAGATCTTTATTCTCATCTTTGAAAAAGAATGCAATGTCTAGAAATAAGTTTTGTTGTAGAATGTCCAACCTTTTCATAGCTCACACGTAGGACATTTTGAATTGCATCATGGAGATAGTTCTTAACTTTATTCAATTCAGCCTCCAAAATTTAGCACTTCTAGCACGATGATTTGAACCCAAAACTTTTTAAAACTAATGGAACATCTGATAATCAATTGCCCTTTTGGAGAGATCCTCACATCCAATCTTGGGATGCCTTTCATTGAAAGCATTTAAACAAAAAAGCTTTAGGGATTCCTTTTCGCTCCATGTCGAACCTCGTATATATCATCCTCATCAAGTGTTCTATTAACGCAATGCCCATCTCTTGTTGTTACAATGAGTTTACTTACTGAAACCGCATCACAACACTCTCTACACAATTCATCTATTTGATTTGGAGCATCCACATCATCAAGTACAATGAAAACTCTTTTACGTCTAAGCCTCCTCGTAATGAATGTGGATGTTGTAGAGTTCAGGTGTTATATACTGGAATGAAAACTCTATTTGATTTGTGTCTACCTATAAAGCACAAAAACGGACACTGCTACATGCAGACTAAGATGTCATATCAAAATTAAAAAATTATGGACACGACATAATATATATATATATATATATATATATATATATAAAATTAAAAATTTAAATAAAATAATATTTTATTCAAAATATATATAAGTATGTGTTATTGATATATTATATAAAATCTAATACAAATATAATCCGACAAATAGATACAATAACATTCAAATAGTGTGTTCAATACTCCAATGAAAAAATCATAGAGGAAGAGAAAGTCATACACAGGAACTCTAAATGCAAATAAAAATATTGAAGACTATAATTGCAATATTAAAAAATTTGACTTGGGGTGACTTTTCTAATTAAAAAACCGGACCATTTCATGGTCCACAAGAAGGCTTGACCATGAACCCGCACCGAACCATCATTGTAGCCAATCTCATTGTGAAGTCACACCCACGAACTCATCTGAATTAGCTTTCATAATAAACGTAAAGCTTTTATAAGCATAATGAAAATTTGGGATTTTATTTCTATGCCATATAAATTCAGAAACCTGAACGATGGAATGAGAACAACCTTGTGAAGAGCTTCTCTGAGAGTTCTCAATTTGGTGCGAGAATACATGAGAAGTTCCACAATCACTTCGTCTCCCTTTGCAACATCCTTTAGGTAATCACTGAAGGCTACGCAAAATTTGATGAATACAAAAGATATCAAATATGATGAGAAAATTAGTAGAACAAAAGAGAGAACGAGATTAATGACTACGCTTCATTTTTCACTATCATCCTTTCTCAATCATAATCAATGTCAATTAAATGATGCCATTACCTATCAATTCTTTTTCCTCCGTTAATATATATGAGCTTAGCTTACATCTTTGTGGAAAACTACTCCTTCCAATGCATCTCAAATCTATCCAAAAATAAATATATATATATATATATATATATATATATATATTTATATATTAAAGAAAATAATGAATAAATATTGATAATAATATAAAAATATGTTAATTTATAAGATTATCTTTATTTAATATGATTATATTCTTGAAAAAACAAACATAATGGTATGTTTGGTAAAAGTTATTAGACATAATAGAATAAGCTAATACTATATGTTATACTCTTATTCATTGCTTATGTAATAATATATTGTATAATATACATAAGGTCATTTTTATTTTTTAAAATTTTAATAAAATAAAATAATTCTTAAATAAAAAATGATAAGTAAAAATTATATAAATTAAAATAATTCTTAATAAAATTATTTCATAATAAATAAGTACCGTTAATATATGATATTAATTTAGTTATATATAATAAAATAAAATAAAATAATTTAATAACAAATAAATATTTTAAATAAATAATTCATAATATGTAATAGACAGAAAATATTAATAACAAAACCATTTTTGGTTTAATATTTATTTATAAATTTAAATTTAAATAATTATGATTATATATAGAAAATATTAAAATATATAAAAGAGCATATTTTGTATTTAAACTATTGAATTTTTTTTCGTTTGCAGCAAATATTCTATTTCCTAAAAGATATTAGTAAAATAAGCAGCAACAAACTCGGCTTAATGTATATGATGACATCGGGGAAAGAGAGTACCGACGAAGCAGACATAAGATGAAGAAGCCACATTCTTCACTTTGATCCTGCTGATTGTGTATGTCATTCATATTGCTCTTGTTCATCCCATCCTTGAATATTTGTCCTTGCTACGTTCTATTAGACAAGATCTTTAAGTTGCCGTTTAATTAATTCCAATTCCAACGCAGCTCTGACCCCAAACTCATCCTCAACACGGAAGCCAAGTCCGATGCCAACCCCCACTTGGACTGAAAGTTCATATCCAATTTCCGCAAAAGATCGGGTAATTCTGAGTCAAAAATCAGGCGCACCCCACACTCTTTGACACACATGTTTAACTGGCCTGTCTCCTCACCATTTTTGACAAAGAACTTGAAAGTGACCTTTTGCTCATTACTTGTAACAATGTTGTCAAAAAGAATTGGATCATACCATATATAAACATGATCACCCTTCAACTCCTTGATAGCCTCATGATGCCACCTTTCAGCAGCGCCCAGCTTTGTTCCATCCGCCTTGCAACACTGAAAAATATTTTAGCACCATGCTCCTGAATCTCATCAGATCGAGGAAGAACAGCGAACAAAACCAAGCCCAGCAATTTGGAGTGGCTAACAAGATCAACAGTCAATGACTCTGTGGTTGATCGGTAATTGCACTGGTCTGGAACGCTGCTTCCTGGTGAACAAACCTTCAGAAAGTCATAGTTATGGTGCCCGTGGCCCCAGCTATCCACTTTTCCCACAAGCACATTGTTAAATGTTGCACTCATTGCGGATAACTGGGCACCTTCCATGATACGGTGGAGTGAAGGTTTATACAGTTTCATGCAATTCTCAAATGAGATGAATTTCTTCTTTCCTGTCATTATTGTTGCAAAAGTCTTTAAAGTGGATAGTGTCTCCAAGAACATGCAGTCAACTGCATAAAGCTCTTTGATACATGCCGGAAGCTCAGGTAGGCTCTTAAGGTTCTTGCAATTCCTTAGTGACAGAATTTCCAGAAGGGTTAGGTGCTTGATGCTTGCAGGCAATTCCTGTACACTGCTTCCATCAAATACTAACTCACGTAAACAGGATAAGACACTGATGTTGTCGGGGAGTTCAAACAGGTTACAACAATCCTTCAAATGTAGCAACCGTAGAAATCTTAAGCCATCAAATAAGTAATGCAGGTTCTGTTTGTCAAGTACAAGTAATCCGCAATTAGAAATTGTAAGCTCCTCAAGCCTTTTTAGGAGTGATATCTCCGTCGGCAGATGCTGAAGTCTTAAACCCTCTAGATTGAGCCACCAAAGCTTCCCTGAACGCCCAATCCATGGGTGCAGTTTTTCTATTCCTGCATTTTTTAAATCCAAACGAAACATCATATCGGACGACAATGCAAATTCCTGGAGACTTGTGCAGCCATTGACCCTGATGTCCTCGAGAGACTTTAAATGCTTCTTACTTTTTAGACTGCTGAGTTTTTGGCAACCATCCAATATCAAAGTTTTAAGTGGGTCAAGTGATAAAATAGATGGATGAAGCTCAGCTAAACTCTCACAACCAGAAAGATTCACCCATCTAAGTTTTTTCGCCTCAGACAAATCTGGGAGATTCTTCAAATGTTTGCATTCACTTAGATCAAGCTTCTCTAAGTTATTTACATTCTGCAACAATTAAAAGGCAGCCGTCAATATGGAGAATAAATCCTCATTAAACCAAAAATGTAAGCGTACATTAATGCTGCTGTAAATGATCGTTTACCTTAACACCATGCCAAAGTTCTGTAATGTGGCTGTGTGGTATGTGAATCTCAACAAGCCACTTAGTACGAATAGTTTTTGGAAGAGATGTCAAACGATATCCATGCCACTCAAGGTACCTCAATTTACCAAAAAATTTATTGAGGACTATAGGAAAGTCCACATTACCCGGTCTCTTACCAGAGGGAATATACAGTTTGAGAAATCTTATATCAGTCATCATGCTGAATGCATCAATGTCTAAACTTAAACTGTCAATTTGAGATAAATCTAATCTTATGCCTTCAACTGCATTGGTCCCCTGACAAAACATAAGAAAGTAAGCAAATATGTATTAACTAGAAATATTTCTACATAAAAGCATGCCTATCATGTACAAATATATAAAGTGAGCCCATTGTTTCCTTACCTCCTCTGTATATTCTAGTACATCTGAAACTTCTTCAATATCCCTCAATCGGCTACGTTTACCGGGATTTTTGTTGCCTTGATGAACTATATTCAAACCCATATCTTGTACCAAGTCATGCATTTGTATTCTCATGCCACTTGAAATGGTTATAAGAGCTTTATCTTCAAGGACCTTTAATCCATTAGTAGCAAAGAAACCACAAGCATTTAATATCCTTTCTACGAAATCTTTATTCTCGTCCTTGAAAAAGAATGCAACGTCTAAAAATATTTGCTGTTGGGGAATGCTTAGACCATCATAGCTCACTTGTAACACATTATGAATTCCATAATCAGGATACTGCTTGAGTTCATTCAATTTACTATCCCAAAATTCAGCACTTTGGTCATGAAGAATTGAACCCAAAACTTTTAAAGCTAATGGAAGACCCCCTGCATATTTAACTGCCCTTTTTGAGAGATCCACATATCCTGCCTTGGGATACCTTTGATTGAAGGCACGTAAGCAAAAGAGCTCTAGAGATTCCTCAAAGTGCCATGTCTCGATGTTATGTATATCTTTCTTGTCAACTTTTCCCATAAGCAAATGCTTATTTCTTGTGGTTATAATGAGTTTACTACCTGGTCCTGCATAACTGCAATCTTTACACAGTGCTTCTAGTTGTTCTGGAGTATCCACATCATCAAGTACAATGAAAACCCTTTTACTACTGAGCCTCCGCCGAATGAATGTTATAGATTTCAAATGATGTTCATCTTCATCCTTTAGTAGCTCAGAAAGAAGCTTCTCATGTAAAGATTTTAACTGGGTTTGTTTGTTTTGTGATGATTCTCTTACATTTTCCAAGAAGCACACGCGGTCATATTTGTGAAAAAGTTGAGAGAACACGACTTTAGCAATAGTTGTCTTTCCGACCCCGCCTATGCCCCAAATTCCAATCACTTGACCATTCTTCAGTAACTGGTTACTTCTGCCTCCTGACTGCAACAATTTGACGAATGTGCCCATTTTGTGTAATCCGACAAGGTCTTCTGCTTTTAGTTCATTGGGGAACCTTGAGTCCAGCTTTTGGAGTACATCTCCAACAATTTTCTCAATGGCTTGAGCTTCGTTCCTAGCAAAGAATCAAACAAAGACGAGATAAAAAAAAGAGTTTAAATTCAATGTGAGTGAAAAAATTAAATGAATAAATTATTCAATACACTTTACTGTAATCCCAATGCTAAGTCTCTTCTTGTGCTGTGGGTCAGTTACTTGAATTAAATGATGTCATTATATTTTTGTAAGAACAATATTTTTTTTTTATGAAAAACAATATCCCCCTGAACCTTTTTAAAAGGTTTGGATAAGATTGTTCGAAAACAAATAAAAAAAAATCAGGTAATATCAAATCTTATACATATGCAATAAATTCTTTCTAAGCTCGAGTGACATTTATATGATAAATAACATTTAAAATACTCCTACATATTATTCACTCAGGATGGAAGTTGTTTATTTAAAGGCAGTTAAACCTATAATTTAGTGGTTGTCTTCTATATATTTGAATATGTGGTCTTATGTTTGACTTTTGCTTCCCTCATTCCATATCTCCTCTAGATAGAATTTTTAATCTTAATGCCTTTGTTAAAAACAAAAAGTTGTTTATCTAGGGGTGTTTAGTATAGGTAATTTATCTGAATTTCTAGTAATATGACTTAAAATTACCTAGGTCCATAACATTATCTTTTTTGGTTACATCACATGATGACATGACTGACAATCTAGATTACCAAGGTAATGTGGATTACACCATAATGGGAGCATATGTGGATTACCTCTTGAATTACCACTAATCTCTTGTGTTGTTGTTGTTGTTATTATTATTATTAAATAATAAATCACAATTATTACTTAAATAATAAAAAATATTATTATTGTTAGTGATATTTAAATTATAATTATTTATTAAAGAATAATATTATTATTAATTTATTAGTGAAAACATATATTAACTAGTAATCCTTATCATACACCAAATAAGATAACGTGTATTGCCAATTAGATTACCTGCATATGTCAAATGCTACATTATAACATTACCAAATTTAAAAAGTAGTAATCTCTCCAATTGTTAATCTAGATTACCAATAATTTTGTAGGCAATGCACCAAATGCCCTCTAAAAGTTAATTAACACATCACTTTTGCACTTTAGTTTTAGTTTCTCTAGTTCTTAGTTTCTTAAAAATTTTCTGTAATAATTTACCAATTTGATCACTTTAGAACAACCAAATCATATATAGGATAAAATACATTTTACTCCTAAACTTTAGGTCATGTTTATACTTTGACTTTTCAAACATTAATCGTAACCCTTCTAAATTTCCAAACATTGCAAAACACCCATCAACTTAATTTTGACGATTGGTAAATGTATGATTTATGTGTACATAATTCCTTAATGTTTCTAATTTGTGAAATTCGATACTTTATTTGTGAATTTCCATATGCACTTAAACCCTATTTTTATTGTGTGCAATCCAACACCTTACTATGACCTACAATTTTATACTACTTGAAAAGTCAAGGTTTTTTTTTGCACAAATTAAAAAGTTTAAGATATTGCGATTTCTGTTTTGAAAATTTGAAGTATAAATTGCATGTGATCTAAGGTTATAGGGAAGTGTAACTCGCAAAAGTTACTCCCGATCATAGCCATTCATTCTAATGAAATATAATCGGTCATAATCGAGTCACTTACTCCCTTCCATAATCAACACATTAATTCATAATCGGGAAAGGCTTTCTGCCTTTTTTCTCATTACGGAACCTTCTTGAATCCAGCTTTTCGAATACATCTCGAACAATTTTCTCAATGGCTTCAGATTTGTTCCTAGCAAAGGAACGAACAATGACGATACAAAAACAATCACTTTTTTTTTTTTTGAAAAAAGACATTATTTTAATGATCTATAAATTTAAGTCTTTCTTAATGGTTTCGCTGCAGTTCATATCCCGTTGTTTTAAATATTGAGCTACCCACCAAACAATGTATGTTTGCTAGGATTTCTACGATATTCTGCATAATAAAATCAAACTTAGGTAATATTTTACCGTCATTTCTATAATAGTATCATCCTAACTTCCTCTTTAATATATTATTTTTAATTCTATCTTATCTAGTGTGTCTATTCATCAGGTGCAATATTATTATCCCCACGATATTAAGCATTTTTTTTACTGTCCAAAATACGATATCAGGTAACATCAGACATCACATCACAAGTCTTGTACATAGACAATAAATTCTTTTAAGCTAGACGACACATTCAAAGAGCGTTAAACTCTCTTTTTATCTCTCATTTAAATATTTATTTTATTATTATTTAATGAAATTATAATCTATATTATCCATCTTATTTAATAACAATAAAATAAGTGTCTGGATAAAACATTCAAAAATAGATATTGATATAACGGTGAAATTTATAGAGAATTGATTAATAGATCTGTATGACCATCTTATAATTAACTACAAAGGAGCTTAATGTTATCGCAAACACCGTCGATCATAAAATGTTTGGCAGTTGGAGGAGAAAACATTATGGATAAAACTGTAACAAATAAGCATTAAAAAAAAAAACTTAGACAGTAGGAGGCAATAATACTGACTTGTATTCACGATTACGAGTGTCCCGTCCAGATATATTGGCCGCTTTGTAAAGGGCATATTTCCATTCGGACACTTTCTTTTCGACGTACTGCTGATCCTTGCCCAATAATTCTCGTTGGTGTTTGGCAAATGCATGCCCGTACGTTCCTTCCTGCTTCCTTATGTCCGATGGATCCACTTCATAGAACACAGGTAGGACTACCAGTCCTTCCCGATCTCTACATTCGAGTATGTAGAGGAGTTCTTCCAAGCACCATTTTGAGGATGCGTAGTTCTTGGAGAACACCACCAACGCGATCGCGGAGTCCTTGATTGCACTGGATAGTCCTGGCCAAACATCATCTCCTTTTTCGAGGCGATCATCTGTGTATGTCTTGATTCCTGCTCGCTCGAGTGCGGAATAAAGGTGGCTGGTGAAGTTGGTTCGGGTATCCTCGCCTCTGAAGCTAATAAAAACATCGTACTTTGTGGGGAAGAGACATCACTGTTAGCTGTTGGGAAAGAAAGAAAGAAGAGTGCGCTCTTCTTCTTTAATTAATTGGACTGTAACTCTGATTGATAGATAGATGAACAATGGAGGAGAATCAGTGGAAGAAGATGAGTAGTGCATTGGAAGGCTATATGAACACATCACAACTAATAATGAACTCTGAGTGGGTGGGTGGGTGGCTGGCTGGCTCTCAAGTCTCAGGATATTGGCTTATTTGTTTATAGAGTAATGTTATTTGTCCTCATAATTTATGAGACATTATGTCAATACATTTTAAGTTATTATTAAATAAGAAATAGGTTTCAAACTAAGTAGATCCATACGTCATCTAATAGTAAATAAAAGAGTATGTCCATAAATGATAAGGACAAATATTATTTCTGTTATCTATAAGGTACCTCAACGGCCGTTGGCTTTGTTCTTTCAACAATGCCGGCTTGATGAATTTTGTGCGCCCAAGAATAAAATTCATAAGTTAAAGGAATAAATTTTTGGGAGGAGTGATACACATTTATCACCACACTTACATCAAGTTAAAAATTGTAAATAGATGTGTAAAAAGTTATAAATCAGTATGTAAAAAGTTATAAATCAATATACAAAAAGTTGTAAAAAAAATGTAAAAACTTTTTACATATTAGTTTACAACTTTTTACATCTTAGTTTATAACTTTTTGTATGATGGTTTACAACTTTTAACTTAGTATAAGTATATGGTGTAAATGTGATGGTGGTCATTTATTATTTCTCAAATTTTGGTGATTAGTTGCCAAGTGCAAATAGCTTTCATACCGACAAGGGTAAAAAGTTAAATATAAAAGGGTTTTTTTTTTCCTTTTTCTAATGACTGCCTAGTGGCTTCTAGGTTGGTCCAGCAATTCTTTAGGAGCATATGATGGTCCACACTTTTTAACCATCAGATATTGTATAAATAGTTAAGATTTAAGATATAATTATTTTAATTTAAAAGTAAGATAATTAATAAAATTCTTAAATGAAAATTTATTTTTAAATTACAATATTATCCTTTACTAATCTTCTATCACTCTTTCCACCATCCCAAGCCATCATTTCCAATATCACCGTCCCTGGCCAAAGGATTGGAAAAAAAAAAAAAATCTTCAAAAGTCTAAGAGGAGCACTTTTACAAAGTGCCATGTCTAGATGCAAGGTTCAAAATTTAGACCCATATTGAACCGATCAGGATAAGGGTATAGAGTTTCAATGGTTCAACAGATTCAACTGGTGGTTAATCAGAATATAATCGTATATAATAAAACTTGTATTTATATAAAAATATAAAATGAAATATATGTCATAGAACACAACCCATAGAATATAACACATAACATAATTTATCCCATAATCAAAATAAATTCACATAATCACATCAAAATCCAACAAACAAATTAAGTTAAAATAAATAGTCTAGTACAAATCCAATAAACAAATCTTTCCTTTCTATTTTTCCCCTTCCTTTTTTGCTTTTTTCCTAATTTTACAATATTTCCTCTCATGTAAACACGTAACCAAAAATAAAATAAAAATAAATTGAAAAAAAATACTAAAAGAGTAAGGAAGAAAGGAATCCAACAAGCAAGCTTCAAGTTTCAAGCTTTCGAACCAAAACAAAGATGGAGGTAGAAGTAGATTTTGTCAATTTTACCTTCAAGCATAGCGGACGAAGGAGGCAGAAGAGAAAGAACGGGATGTAGGCCAGGCGACATGGCAGCCGCGATGTGGCTCGCGGACATGCAGAAGAAGACTTAGATGGAGGAAGCAGCGCAAATGAGAGACCAAGATGCAAGTAGAGGAGTTGACCGCGATGGCGAGGCAAGCGAACGCGAACAATGGCGAAGGCGACAAACGAGAACGGTGCGGTGCTTCTGCTTCTTACGACTTTGAGTAAGGGAAAAATGAACCAAGGTTTGGTACCTTGGTGCCAACCTGCCATTCTCGTTTCATCAGAAAGGAAAAGGGTAAAAACAATGCCACTTCATCCTACTTTTCTTTTCTTTTCTTTTTTAAAGAAACCCAAAACGCCGTTGTTTTGGGTCCAAAAAAAAAAACCGTCGGACGGCATGGACCAAGTCAATTTTCCCTGTGACTCGGTTCCTGACCCTTGAGCGGTTCGTTCCCGAGCTTTCAAGTCTGGCTTAACCACCTTCCCAGCTTTACCCTTGACCGGCTAGTTTTCAGAACATTGCTCAAAAGCTCAGAAGTCCATTTGATGCTTGAGACGACCCTACCCCTGCCCCTTCTAAAATTTTGGTTTCATCTTCCTTGATCTATGAGATTGATGGGATGAAAAACCAAATACCAATGGGTGCATCCCATTTTTCAATTTTTTTTTGGGAGGGGAAAGATGAGAACTTGAGACAAAAACGACGATGGACATTGAAGATAATGGTGAGTGAGCCTAAGATGGATGGCAACAAACATTTCATTGTTGGAAGAGTAGGCGAGGCAGAAGCAGATGCAGAATGGGATGTAGGCGAGGCAAGAAACATGGCAGCCGCGACGGCTCGCGAGACGTGAGAAGAAGACTCAGATGGAGGAAGCAGTGCAAAACAGACCAAGACGCAAAGAGAGTGACGCGATGACGAGGCAGGTGAACGCGAACGATGGCGAAGGCGACAAACGAGAACGGTGGCGGCGCTGCTCGCTTCTCACGACTTTGAGTAAGGAAAAAATGAACCAAGGTTTGGTACCTTGGTGCCAAACTGCCCATTTCTCGTTTCATCAAGAAAGGAAAAGGGAAAAAACGACGCCACTTCATCCTACTTTTCTTTTCTTTTCTTTTTTTAAAGAAACCCAAAATGCCGTTGTTTTGGGTCAAAATTAAAAAAAAAAAAAAAACCTTTGACGCACAGACCAATTTGATTTTCCCGATTAGTTGGTTTCTGAACGGTCTTGAGCGGTTCGTCCCTCGATGGTTTTCAAGTCTAACTTGGACCGGATACTGCCGGTTTCATTTCAATCGGTCTGACGGTCGGTCCGGTTAGTTTTCAGAACATTGCTCAAAAGCTCACAAGTTCATTTGATGCTTGAGACGACCCTACCCCTGCCCCTTCTAAAATTTTGGTTTCATCTTCCTTGATCTATGAGATTGATGGGATGAAAAACCAAATTCCAATGGGTGCATCCATTTTTCATTTTTCATTTTTTTTTTTGGGAGGGAAAGATGAGAACTTGAGACAAAAACGACGATGGACATTGAAGATAATGGTGGGTGAGCCTAAGATGGATGGCAACAAACATTTCATTGTTGGAAGAGTAGATGTTATGCTTCACAGGAAAATCAAAAATAAATAGAAAGGGGTTTGAGGAAGAAAGCCCATGTCCATGGTGAGATAACATAGAGAAGAGGAGTGGTGTGGTGGTGTGCAGGAGAAGAGAAAAGGAGAGAGCAAAAATAAGATTTTATGTAAGGTCAATTTTGTCAATTTGTAAGTGAAAACAGTGGACCATGTAATGCTCCTAAATATATAATGGACCAACATAAAAGCCCCGTGAGTGCCCAGAATACTCTTTAACCATCTTAAAGTGAAGGTGGTTGATAATTTGGACTTCATATCTTTTGGATCATGCAATAGTCCATAGATCTCTACCATTAAATATTTTTTGAATGGCTATGATTTGGTGATAATAAATTTAATTTAAAAACACAATAATTAATACATTAATAAAATAAAAACTATAAGTTTTGAAATTACAAAACTGTCCTTCTTCATCAATATTTCATCATTAATTAATCTGCTTAAGACATAGGTAGCTATCGCCAATCCTCAAACAACTACTGGTGGCATCTTCACCACATCCAACTTCTTCACCAGCCAACTGACACAGGCAAGATTGAAGTCGCCAAATAATTGTAGATTCTAACGATGAATTGTTGAGGTTTTGCCATCAACTTCGAATTTTTTTTTTTAAAGGACTTGATTAGTTGATCTTAAACGCTCTTTATTTTCCAAATTCTAAAGAAAAAAACTTCAAAGACCCAAATTATGGAAGCAGCTTCAGAATTTGAGTTTCATCTACTGTGATTTGTTTTTCTCTCTCTAATTTTTTTTTTCTATTTTCATTTAGATTTTAAAGTTGGAACCTTTATTTTTCCCCATTGCTAAAGTTGAGTTTGTTAATGGAAGTTTGGTTCTCCTTGTGAAGCTTTATAACCTATGTTTGTGACTTGAATGTGTTGTTATTGTTACTATGTGACAATCAATCCTTCATGTTATGGAGTTCTTGTTTTAAACTTGCATTCTTGCCCCCTTTTATGCCAAGGACCACCCCAAAAATTTTATCCTTCATCCTTCTTTGTCTCGACATTATATTGACAGATGAGAAACCACAGAACAAGTGGGTGCAGCATGTTCACTACATTTTTCGGTCTTCATTTATCTATTTTTTATGGGTGGTAAGGTAAGAACTTGAAACAAAAATGATGGATCCTCTTCTATCACAAAATTGATATTGCACTTTGAAATATAAAGCCAAAAAATTTGAAGCGAATATTATCTTTAAACAAATTAAGTCAGATCGCTTTCTGACGGAGAGTTGTTGTCGGCGGCGAGGACCTGAATTGGCAGTGGAGGGAGGCATTGGGAGTGGACAACGGAAGCCCATAGTGATGGTCGGAAGTAGGACAATGAAGGAGAAGAATGGAAGAATGAGGAATTAAAAATTAAAACAAGACTAATTTGGTAAAATTGATATAGTCAAGTAAGGACCATACAAAAGTCCAAAAGAGGTGTGTGACCAAATTATCTGTCACCTAAAGTGAAAGCTTTATATAAAAAAGTAAAATTTTAAAATTTTCAATAGACTATCTTCCTTTTAAAATATCTATTATTTTTGGATAAGTATAAGTATTAAAAAATAATAAATATATTAAAAATAGAATAAAATATAGTGAATGATCTAATATATCCTATATAAATGATATATTTTCAAAAAATTAATAGTTAGTGAATGAAATTAATTAGAAATAATATTAAAAATAAATAAATATAATAAAATTATCTAAAAGTAAATATATATTTTAAATATAAAATTGTCTGAAAGTGATAAATATTTTAAAAATAACAAAATATTGAATATACAAAAAAAAAACTTTTAAATTTTTCTATTTTTGACTTATTAAAAGGTGCCCAATATAAAATGCCACAACTTACTGCAATCCCGACGGGTGCTACAGTGCACTACTAGCAAGATTAACGGCGGAAGGAATGGAGTGTATCGAGCAGGTGTTTAAAACCGCTGGATTGGCCTGCATTTGTAAGTTACGTCAGAATAGGAAACATAACACCGACTAAATTGGAAATCTTGATAATTTTTAAATCCATCCCATATTTTCTATAATATTAATACTTGTTAGACCACACTTGTTATATATCTTAATAGTTGATGGAGCATACTCGTTACGTGTTTTAAGTCCATCCTGAGTTACTGTTGTTTGTTTTGTGATTATCGTCTATATTATTTATTAAACAGAAAATTTATTTTTTAATATTTATGATGATTACATATAATCTATATATTATGTAATACTAGAATGGATTACACTTTATTATTTATATTATAAATAACTTGCCTGTGACATGATAGCATTTAACCCAGGCCTCTCATTCAGGGGCGGAGGGAGGAGGGGACAAGTAGACGACGGAGCCACGGTCCCTCTAAATTTTACATATTTATATAATTATATGTATATTTTATATTATGATTCTTAAAAATTCTATTATCTTTATATATAGTATGTATAATAAATAATAAAAGTCTTTTGATATAATAGCACATGTGATATAAAAATATGAAATATATAAATATTTCTCAAATATATTTTTTAAGATTTTTCTCTTATTAATTCATTTTATCCACTTAGTGGAGTTTTTACGTACTAGTTAGTTATCTATGATCAATGCTCTATTTTGATATTAAATAATACGTTGATACACATTTTTTTTATGTTGAATCTAATAGATATTTAAGAAAACAATTATTGACTATTTTGTTAAGAGAAAAGAGAGAATAAATGATGAAATAAACCCTAATTTATTAATAACTTATATAAAAATACTATATAATAACTCATTTTATATTTTTTATATGATAATTTATTTTATTTTATATTAACTAATTTGGCCCTCCTTATATAAAATTTTTGGCTTCGCCACTGCTCTCATTCATAAGCTCTCGATCTAGATGAAAATATTTATTCATAAATAAAATAAATATGTTTTTATTGATATTAAAAAATTTAATTAATAATATAAAGTAGTTGTAATTAACTAATTTAAATCCTCACCATTAATTATGGGAATGGAAGACATTCAATGAATGCGAAAGAGCAAGTTGAGAGAGAAAATTATTTCAAGAATTAGATATTACTTTAAAATGATAAGTTTTGATAAAATTGTAAGTTGATTTTTAAATGGCAACCAAATACTCCTCTCAGCCTTCAACCAAGTACCTTTCTTCTGCCAGTAACTTGCTTGACACTTTTTCAGCGTACCTGACTTTATATTTGTTGCTTTTAGTTTTGCCGAGGTTAAACATTCCTTCGGTCAAACTTTGGAAGAGAATTTGTATTCGGCAACAAACATAATATTTCTATTTTATAGAGAAGAAAACAAAAAGTTAAAAGAAAATATCAAGGCTGCTGAAAAAGTACATGCTAATTAGAAATGCAAAAGGAACCAAAAGCCCGCCAAAATGGGTCGGGTCTGCCGGAAATAAATTGTTAAATAGTTAGCCCATTTTACTTGACCCGTCAAAATTAAAAAAAAATTCAAAAAAATATTTTTTAATGTTTTGATGAATTTTTTTTAAAAAATATTTTTTATTTATGTATACCCAATTTTTCAAGGTTCATAACAATTATACACTAACTTTGACTAAAAAATATTATTATTAATAGTACTATTTGTGAGTTATGACACTGTTTTATTTTTAAGTTTTAACTTTGAGTGAATAATATCAACTATACAATGATATTGTATTGGTAAGTATATATATTTTTTACTTTTTTTCTTTTTTGTCATATATTTCTTATTTTTTTACCAATAAATTATGAATTTTTTTAAATACATAGTCTTACCTAGCCTCCACCCCGTTAAGCGAGGCGGGTTACCTAAATTTTTTGCGGGTCAAAACTTCAACCAGCCTTCGTTTGCTGGCGCTTTACCCGTTTGACATCTCTAATGCTAATGAGGAACCAAAAGATTTGAGCCGACTTAAAAGTCACATGCTTGATATACTTTCTCTCTTCCCCTCTTATCCATCTCCAGCGCCCTACCACCTACCACCTACCACCTACCACCTACCGCCTTCTTTGTTGGCACTCTAATGAATCATGATTGCAGCTTTGAACCATAGACATGGATACGGACATTGGACGCTATCCTATAGCTTTGAACCATATATATCTATATATATATATAAAACAAAAAATTTAAAGAAGCTAATACATTATATATTGTTGGTTGTCTTCTTCCCTCTAATTCACTATGGCCCGTTTAGTATGCCTAATAAGATAAAGATTTATAGTGTAAGATTATAGGATAAGATCTAATAATATAAAACTTAATAAATTTTTATTTTATATAACACTTTATAAGATATTTAATTTTATGTTCAATAATACCATACTATTTATTTACAAATAATTCTAATATCTTAATTAAATATTAAATAAAATCAAATAATAGTAAAATAGGAACTTTTATTATATGTTATTATTTATTTCAATATTTTATAATTATTTATTATTTCATAAATATATGTAAATAAAAAATTGTATTTTATATATTTTAATATTTTATAGTTTTAATCATAATTATTTAAATTTAAGTTACTGATCTTTATTTTTATATATTACATATTATTTATTATTTATTTTAAATATTTATTATTTTACTTTATTTATTGTGTACCGATTATATTTATTTATTTTTATATATAACTAAACTAATATTATATATTATTTGTATTTATTTTATTATTAATTATTTAAGAATTATTTTATTTTAATAAAATATTAAAAAATAATCTTATACGTTAAAGGCTAATTAGAACTAATACGATCTTTTCATATTTATTGAGTTATATAATATTTTGACGTATAAGGGGTTATGACGTATATAATGTTATATAATACGTCCGCACCATAAAGATAAAAACATAATGTATTGTATTAGCTTATACTATGATACCCAATATATCGTACCAAACAGTCCTTATATACCAAAGAAAGTGTGGTAAACAGTCTTCCCGTGTATTGTAGATAAAAAAAATCTTGAGCTCCTTCCAAGTCACACCTTTGAATATTGACTGTAATCGTGTGCTTAGTAGGAGAGTTCATTCATCCATGTTCTCTCACAAGGTTCCAGCACAATTAATTTAGCACTTCCTTAACCATACTTGTATAGGCAATGTGATCCTTCCTGCAATCAATCTTCCATCTGCATAAAACTTTTATTGCCACATTGAAAATTTGGAATTCAATTTCAGCACGTACAAATTCATAAGCCTGAATCAATGGAATGAGAATAACCTTGTGAACAACTCCAAAGCAATTCTCGATTTGATGCGAGAATACATGAAAAGTTCCCCAATCACTCCGTCTCCTGTTGGATCATCCTCTTTAGGTAATCACAAAAGGCTACCCAAAATTTGACAAAAATAAGACATATCAAAGATGATGAAAACGAGTAGACATAAAGGCAGAACATGATCAATGACCACGCTTTTTTTTTTTTTTCACTTTCCTCCTTCACATACTCATAAAATCAATGACAAGCAGGTAGTGAAGATGCCATTATACCTATCAAGTTTTTTCTTATATGAGCTTAGTCGTCAAATGTTTGTGTTTAACATTATTGAATTTCTTTTCCTTTCAACAAAATAGTTTATTTTCCAAAGCAACATGTTATTCATTCATGAAGAAAATAAGCAACAATAAAAATCAGCTCAATGTATATTGAAAAATAGTGATAGAGATTAATTAGTTCCAAACAGGAGGACGATTTCGTGGAAACAATAACATCTTTCACTAAGATCATGTTCTTGATTGCGTACGTCCTGATCTCATTCTTATTGTTCTTGATTCTGGTATGGCTCTACTTTCATTCTGGTTCCGTTCTTGATTGTATGTCCCTGCTTTCACTCTGATCATGTTCTTGATTGTGTGTCCCTCCTTGTCTCATTCTGATCCTGGTCTTGATTGTTTATGTCCTCTTTCATTCTGACCTCGTTCTTGATTATGTTCGTCGTTGCCTTTCTTCTCAACAGATAGATGTTTGGTTGCGCTATGTTGTGATTCCAACTCCAACCGCAACACGGAAGCCACCCGCAATCCCAAGTTCCACTTGGACTCAAAATCCAAGTCCAATTCCCGCAAGGGACCATGTAAATCCGTGTCAAAAATTAGGCGCAACCCAAACATGTGGGCTCCAAGCCAATAGAAAAGAGAGTAAGAGAAGGTGATTGTTGAAGCCGAAAGAAATAAAGAGAGAGAGAGAGTTATAATTGTTGAAAACTGAACAAGGAAGGGACAATTTTTCAAATACACAAGAAAGGATGGTTGGTTTCGCGTGAAAGTTTCTTTTGCGTGCCTAACATTGTAATGTTCACATTGCTTATAGCTTGTTTGTTCATTTTAAAAACACAACAAGCAACGGTGTAAAAGTTGAGAGTGAGAGGAAAAATAGAGAGTGTAAGTAAATCCTAGAGAGTGTAGGGTGTGGTAAATACACCAAGAATATTTTTGGGTATCCTTTTTATTACTCCTTGGTACTATAAAAATGTAGTATTTGAATAGGAGAGTTTTCACAAGGAAACACTATATTTACCTCTTGGGTTGGAGAGTGTGGAAAGGATATTTTGTAATTATCCTGAATATAGTGGAATATTTTTAGAGTTTGTCCCATGATTTTTTCTATGTATTTGGGGTTTCCACGTTAAAAATTCGGTGTGCAATTTCTTGATATATTTTGGTGGCGTAGATAGTGACGTGGGTCCCACTCTAGTGAATAGTGGTGCGATCATACTATTCATGAGATTAGTGATGTGATTCAGTCTACGTGAATAGTGAAACACATTGAGAGTGAGCGGGCCTATCGTGAATAGTGATAAGTGGGTCCCATCGTAAATTACTATATTTATTTTCGCTGCGCCCGTTGATTAGTAGATTTAATTCTATCAAAATTATTTTGGTGCTCATTGCGACACATTGACATCATTTAATTATTACACTTGAAATCAATCTCTAAGCCTAACAAAACATGATCAAAGTTTAAGTGCTGTATAGCTTCTGGACAATGCCAGTGAGAAGCGCGTACCATCCGCACTGGAGCACTCATAATTGATTCTAACTACACGCTTCTTTATCTCATCGCTTGGAGAAAGAACCGCACATAAAATCAATCCTAAAACCTTGGAGTCGGAAAGGTCAACAGTGAATGAGGAATCATAGCTTCTATATTTAAATTGCTTTGGAACGGTGTGTCATACTTGAAGCCGTAGGTACCCTACCCAACAACTGGTTCTCACAGCGCATTCTCAAATATTGCACGTATTGCTAATATTGGGCACCTTCTATGATGCGGTGGAGAGAAGGTCCATCCAAATTCATGCAATTCCTAAACGAGAGGTATTTATCCTTCTCTATCATCATTCAAAACTCTTGAAGTGGATATTGTCGCCATGGACTTGCAGTTCCTGCATAAAACTTTTTGATATGTTTCGGAAGCTCTGGTAGATACTTAAGGTTCTCGCAATTCTCTAAGGAAAGAACGGCTAGACGTGAAAGATGCTTGATGCTTGAAGCCAATGTCATTACACTGCTTCCATCTAGTCTTAGCTCACGTATTCTGGATAAGTCATTGATGTTGTCTTGGAGTTCACGCAAACTACAACAATCCAAAAAGAAAAGTGAATTGGAGAATCCGAAGCTCAATTATTGAATGAGTGTACAGTCTTTAAATATACAAGTTGCGTAACTAAATAATAATCTAGATCCTAAAGTTAAGGCTTATCTATTTGAATATAAAATAGAAACATAACAACTATCATTTGACCTGATCCTATCATAACAACTAGGATATTTTATCTTATCTTTAACTCCCCCTTCAAACTGATAGGTGATATGGTCACCCCAAGTTTGTCTCTAAGTTGATTGAATCTGGTATGAGTGAGAGGCTTTGTTAAACACCTGACTTTGGTCCATGAGGGAACATAAGAAACCGTGACTTCATTTTGCAAAACCTGATCTCGAATGTAATGGATGTCAACCTCAATGTGCTTTGACCAGCATGCATTCCTGGATTAAGGCTGGTGCTTTTGCACTCAGATTATTGCACCGAAGTATAGGTTTTCTTAACATAGGTAGCTTCAATTCTTGCAATAATGACCTGACCTAAGCTACTTCATTGCCAAATCAGCTAATGCTCTATACTTAGATTTGAGTACTAGACCTGGAGACCACTTTTTGCTTTCTTGACGAGGAAACAAGAGTTTCACCAAGGAATACACAATGTCCAGCCATAGACTTTCTATCATCAATACTAGTAGCCCAGTCACATGAAAACCTTGAAATATCAGATCAGATTGAGGGTTTGATATGTAGGCAGTGATTGATGGTACCTTGAAGATACCTCAAAATTCTCTTTATGCCTTGCCAATGATCCATGGTTGGAGAGCTCATATATTGGCTGAGTTTATTCCTGAAAAGGCAATGTCAGGCCTATGTTGGTCAAATATTGAAGTGCACCTATGGCTTGTCTAAACGAGTTGGGTCTTTCATAGGTTCTTCCTCCTGACAAATTGTCTTCCTGTTATCATAGGTGTTGGCAGGGCTTAGGCAATCTCCATCTTGAATTTTCTCAGTAGGTCTCCAATGTACTTTGATTGCTTTAAGTACATTCCACTCATGTCTCTGTGAACTTCAATTCCAAGGAAGTAGTGTAGCTGTCCAAGATCTTTTAAGGAGAAGACAATGTTGAGCGCTTGATAAATGATTCCAAAAATTTCACATTGCTCCAATGACCGTTATATCATCCACATATATCAAAAGGAAGGTTGTGTGATCATACTTCTAAGAGTGAATAAGGATGAGTCACTTTTGGTGTTATGAAATCCCCAACTCAGCAAGGCATTTTTGAGTCTATCAAACCAGGCCCTTAGAGCCGTTTCAGGCCGTATATTGCCTTACACAATCTGAGATGTGATTAGGTCTTGCTGGATCAATAAAGCCTTCTAGTTGATGCATGAAAACTGTTTCTTTGAGATGTCCATTGAGGAAAACATCGTTTATATCTAATTGTCTGATTTCCCAATTGAGATGTACAACTATGGAAAGGATAATTCTCACTATACTTGCTTTAATCACAGGACTGAAGGTTTCCTCATAGTCTAGGCCAGTCTGTTGAAAACCTTTAGCAACTAGTCTTGCTTTCCTCCTTTCAAGTGTGCCATTAGCCTTGAATTTGGTTTTAAAGACCCACTTAGAGTCAATGATGTTCTCTTGGTTGTTATGTGGAACCAAGTCCCAAGTTCCATTAGATATTAAGGCTTTGAATTCATTGTCCATAGCTGTCTTCCATTCTGGTCTTGCAAGTGCTTCTTTGAGAGATTCTGGTTCCTTTACTCTACACAGGTTTTTGCTAGGCCAACATATGGTTGTTTAGGCTTGTGGATTCCAGCTTTGCTCCTAGTGCACATTCTAGAGTTCACTGATTCTTGATTATCCCTTGCCTCAGTTTGGTTGAAAATCAGCATTGCTTGTGTTGTTGTGTGATCTAACAATTGAGTTTTGAGGAGAAATTTCTGGTTGTTGTTCTTCATTTGGTTGCTGATCTGCAACTGAGTGTGTTGGTGAAGTTTACAGGTTGTTGGTTTGATGAGTTGACTTCCTCATGCCTTATAGTGTTGTTGGATAATTCTGTTGATTTCCTTGATAGCTGTGAAAGTCTCTATTATTTATGGTACCTGAGAACAGAAAAGGAAGATGAATGGATGCAGTTTCTCTTAGTGTTTTCAAGGGGCTTCTTGTGTTGAGAAATCCATCATGGAATGGAAAGTGATCTTCATTAAAGACCACATGTCTTGAGATGAATGTTCTCCCATGAGAGTTGATGCATTTGTACCCTTTATGTGAGTTGCTGTATCCTAGGAACACACACCTTGAAGTGTGAAACTGAAGTTTGTGCTTGTTGTAAGGCTTGAGGCATGGATAGCAAGCACATCCAAAAGGCTTCAGGGCATTGTAATCGGTTCCTTATGAAACATCAGTGAGTAGGGACTCTCATTTTGAATGACAGGTGAAGGTAATCGAATTATTAGAAAAACTACTGTAGAGAAGGCCTCCCACAGAAGGACAAGGGCATTTTGGCTTGTGCAAGCAATGTTAGGCTTAATTCAACAACATGTCTATGCTTTCTCTAGCCCTTCCATTTTGTTGAGAGGTATAGGGACATGACATTCTAAATTGGATTCTGAAATCTATAGCCAATTTCTAACCTTTGTATTCTCCACCACCATCACACTGAATGGCCTTAATTTTCTTGTTAAATTGATTCTCAACCAAGTTTTTAAATTGAGAAAAGGCATGAATAGTTTTAGACTTTTGTTTTAAAGGGAAAATCCATGTAAATCTGCTGAAATCATCAATAAAATGGACATAATATTTAAAGCCAGAGGAAGACACTAATGGAGCGGGCTCCATACATTAGTATGGATTAACTCAAGGGGTTCCTGAGCATGAGAAGAAGAACTTTTAAAAGGCAATAGATGCATTTTACCAACTGACATGCTTCACAAAAACTAAATTGATCACCAGGTGAAATCTTCACATTACAATTCCTTAAGACTTCATCTAAGACTCTACTATTTGGATGTCCAAGTCTTCTATGCTAGCTTTCTTTGATAGACACATAAGCACAGGGATCTTTTCCAGAATGTGAGTTTCCACCTGGGAGTTGATACAAGTCATCTTTAAGTCTCCCTTTTAGAAGAGCCTTCCCTGTCAACTTGTCCTTTACATAGCAACAATTTGAGTCAAATTCAACAAGGATATTGTTATCAGTAGTTAGCTTAGAGATGCTCAAGAGGTTTTTGGTGATGTTTGGCACGTATAAATATCATGCAGATTTAGTGAGTTTAATTTGGATGAACCAGTAGCAACAATTTTCAATTTCTCACAAT
Organism: Dalbergia oliveri; assembly: GCA_030441495.1. Taxonomy (NCBI): domain Eukaryota; kingdom Viridiplantae; phylum Streptophyta; class Magnoliopsida; order Fabales; family Fabaceae; genus Dalbergia; species Dalbergia oliveri. Next base: position 20,479,128 of record JAMLFY010000007.1, read on the forward strand.
TGCCAACCACTAGAGAGTTCTTACCATTGTGTTCAACTAGATTTTGGAATTTGTAGTTTGGTTAGTCACATGATTGCTTGCACCACTATCAAAGTACCAATCATAGTCTTGAACTGTGTTGGGTGAAGCTATGAATGCAGTGTGTTCTACTTTCTATCTCTTGAGATTGGCTTGTGTAGGATTTGTCAAATCGATAGTAGCATTGCACTGTGTGATTGAATTTGTTGGAGAACAACATGCTGGACATTCTTCCTCTTCCTGCCTCTTGAACCTCGAAAATTTAAGCCTCTCCAATTGCCACGAGGAATGAATTTGTTGCCTCTGTGATCAATTTTGTTGGCCACATTTGCTTGATGCATTGAGAGTGAGGTTGGAGAAGGTGTTCAATTGTTCAAGTATGCTTTCAAAGGCCAATAATTGTGCCTGCAAATCAACCCAACTAAGAGCAACTTTGTCACAGTTGAACAATTATAGGATTGTAATCTGCATCCAAACCCTCAAGGTTTGAATTATTCAGAATTGGATATTGGGCTGCCTGCAAGCTGAGTTTGTTAGCAAGGTTCTTCATTTTGACTAGATACTCTTCCATCTTCATGTCTCCTTTGCGGGTGCTATGAAACTCAATTTTAGATAAGTGATCCGAGATTTTGTGTGTGCACCAGCCAAGTTTTGAGCTTCTTCCCAAAGGTCTTTGGAGGTGTCACAATGAAGCAACTCAGTGGCAATATCAGTTGTCATAGAATTGATCAGCCACCCGAGAAGTTGTTGGTCATGGGCTTGCCAATCTTCATATTCTGGATTGGTTTTCTTGGTGGAGTTTTCAGTGATATATTGTTGAGGACACGCCTTTGTCCCAAATATGTAGCCATCGAGCTTGCTCCTCTAATCAATGGTAGGACCAGGGATTTCCACAGAGGATAGTTATCTCTGTCCAGCTTGACAAAAACAATTGAGGGGAGATCGTTTCTTTGGTTTGAGTTGCTAGCGGATGCCATGGTTTTGTGGATCGTGAGCCTTCAAGATGAATAGCTTGATGCCAAGAAAGAAAAGTGAATTGAAGAATCCGAAGCTCAATTATTGAATGAGTGTACAGTCTTTAAATATACAAGTTGCGTAACTAAAGGATAATCTAGATCCTAAAGTTAAGGCTTATCTATTTGAATATAAAACAGAAACATAACAACTATCATTTGACCTGATCCTATCATAACAACTAGGATATTTTATCTTATCTTTAACTAATCCATCACATGGAGTGACTGAGAGATCTTAAGCCATCAAATAGTGCGTGCAGCTTTTTTGTCGAGTATTAGTAGTTTGCAATTAGAAATACGGAGCTCCGAAGACATTTCAGGTATGATATTTCATTGGGAAGATTCTCAAGTCTCAAACCCTCTAGACATAGCCATCTCAGATTGCTGGAACGCCAAATTGATCAGTGCAATTTTTCAATTCCTAGATTGTTTAAATGTAGAAATTTCGTCTTCTCCAACGATTCTGAAAATTCCTTGAGACTTGTGCAGCCAGGATACGGATTGTCTTAGTGATCTTAAATGGTTCTCACTTTTAGACTAATGAGGTTTTTGCAGCCATCCAATATCAAAGTTTCGAGTTCTTTAATGGATGAAGCTCAACCAAACTCTCACAACCTGAAAGATCCACCTGTTTGAGTTTAGATGCTTTGGACAAATCTGGGAGAGTCTTGAAATGTTTACATTGGCTTATATCAATTCTCTCCAATTTCTCAACATTCTGCAACAATTCAAAACCATACATTACTATCGAAAATCACCTTCAATAAACCAAAATGTAGGCATACCTTGATTCTGCTGCAAATCTTTATACCTTAACCCCATGCCAAAATTCTGAAATTGGCTGCGCGGCATGTGAATCTCAGCAAGCCACTTAGTACAAATAGTTTCCTAGAGATTTCAAACGATATCCATGCTACTCAAGGTACCTCAACTTACCAAAAATATCATTAAGAACTATAGGATAGTCCATGCTATCTGATTTCTTATCAGAGGGGACATACAATTTTAGAAATCTTAAATCAGTCTTCATGCTAAATATGTCTGAATTCAAATGTAGATTGTCAATTTGAGATAAATCTAATTTTATGCCTTCAACCACATCACACCTCCCTAACAAGCAAGAAAGTAAATAAACAATATTTATCAAATTAACCATAAATATTTCTTTCTAAAAGCATGCCTATATAGAAAGCAGTGCGTTGTTTCCTTTACCTTTTTTTATTTTCAAGTACATCAGAAACTTCTTCAATATCCCAATGCCTTGACGAATTATATTCTAACCCATGTCTTGTACTGGGTCATGCATTTTTATTTTTCCAAATGTAATAGCTTTAAGAGCTTTATCTTCAAGGACCTCTAAGCCACCAGTAGCATAGAACACATCTAGTATCCTTTCCATGAGATCTTTATTCTCATCTTTGAAAAGAATGCAATGTCTAGAAATAAGTTTGTTGTAGAATGTCCAGCCCTTCATAGCTCACACGTAGGACATTTTGAATTGCATCATGGAGATAGTTCTTAACTTTATTCAATTCAGCCTCCAAAAATTTAGCACTTCTAGCACGATGATTTGAACCCAAAACTTTTTAAAACTAATGGAACATCCCTGCATAATCAATTGCCCTTTTGGAGAGATCCTCACATCCGATCTTGGGATGCCTTTCATTGAAAGCATTTAAACAAAAAAGCTTTAGGGATTCCTTTTCGTTCCATGTCTTGACCTCGTATATATCATCCTCATCAAGTGTTCTATTAAGGCAATGCCCATCTCTTGTTGTTACAATGAGTTTACTAACTGAAACTGCATCACAACACTCTCTACACAATTCATCTATTTGATTTGGAGCATCCACATCATCAAGTACAATGAAAACTCTTTTACTGCTGAGCCTCCTCGTAATGAATGTGGATGTTGTAGAGTTCAGGTGTTATATATGGGAATGAAAACTCTATTTGATTTGTGTCTACCTATAAAGCACAAAAACGGACAAGGCCACATGCAGACAGATGTCATATCAAAATTAAAAAATTATGGGACAAGAACATGATATATATATATAAAATTAAAAATTTAAATAAAATAATATTTTATTCAAAATATATATAAGTATGTGTTATTGATATATTATATAAAATCTGAAACAAATATAATCCGACAAATAGATACAATAACACCCAAATAGTGTGTTCATACTTTGTATACGTCTCCAATGAAAAAATCATAGAGGAAGAGAAAGTCATACACAGTAACTCTAAATGCAAATAAAAATATTGAAGACTATAATTGCAATATTAAAAAATTTGACATGGGGTGACTTTTCTAATTAAAAAACCGGACCATTGCATGGTCCACAAGAAGCCCGGCCCGGACCATGTAATCCGCCACCGAACCATCATTGTAGCCAATCTCATTGTGAAGTCACACCCACGAACTCATCTGCAATCAGTCTTTCATAATAAACGTAAAGCTTTTATAAGCATAATGAAAATTTGGGATTTTATTTCTATGCCATATAAATTCAGAAACCTTAACGAATGGAATGAGAACAACCTTGTGAAAGCTTCTGAGCAGTTCTCAATTTGGTGCGAGAATACATGAGAAGTTCCACAATCACTTCGTCTCCCTTTGGAACATCCTCTTTAGGTAATCACGGAAGGCTACGCAAAATTTGATGAATACAAAAGATATCAAATATGATGAGAAAATTAGCAGAACAAAATACAGAACGAGATTAATGACCACGCTTCATTTTTCACTATCATCCTTTCTAATCATAATCAATGACAACTGGACAGTGATGCCATTACCTATCAATTTCTTTTCCTCCGTTAATATATATGAGCTTAGCTTACATCTTTGTGGGAAAAACTACTCCTTCCAATGCATCTCAACTATCCAAAAATAATAATATATATATATATATATATATATATATATATATATATTAAGAAAATAATGAATAAATATTGATAATAATATAAAAATATGTTAATTGATAAGATTATCTTTATTTAATATGATTATATTCTTGAAAAAACAAACATAATGGTATGTTTGGTATAAGTTATTAGACATGATAGAATAAGCTAATACTATATGTTATACTCTTATTCATTGTTTTGCAGGTAATATATTGTATAAATATGCGTAAGGTCATTTTTATTTTTTAAAATTTTAATAAAATAAAATAATTCTTAAATAAAAAATGACAAGCAAAAATTATACAAATTAAAATAATTCTTAATAAAATTATTTCATAATAAATAAGTGCCGTTAATATATGATATTAATTTAGTTATATATAATAAAATAAAATAAAATAATTTAATAACAAATAAATATTTTAAATAAATAATTCATAATATGTAATAGACAGAAAAATATTAATAACAAAACCATTTTGGTTCAATATTTATTTATAAATTTAAATTTAAATAATTATGATTATAAATAGAAAATATTAAAATATATAAAAGAGCATATTTTGTATTTAAACTATTGAATTTTTTTTCGTTTGCAGCAAATATTCTTATTTCTGAAAAAAGATATTAGTAAAATAAGCAGCAACAAACTCGGCTTAATGTATATAATGACATCGGGAAAGAGAGTACCGACGAAGCAGACATAAGATGAAGAAACCACATTCTTCACTTTGATCCTGCTGATTGGGTATGTCATTCATATTGCTCTTGTTCATCCCATCCTTGAATATTTGCCCTTGCTACGTTCTCATCAGATCTTTAAGTTGCCGTTCTATTGATTCCAATTCCAACCGCAGTTCTGACCCCAAAGTCATCCTCAACGCGGAAGCCAAGTCCCATCCCAACTCCCACTTGGACTTAAAGTCCATATCCAATTTCCGCAAAAGATCGGGTAATTCTGAGTCAAAAATCAGGCGCACCCCACACTCTTTGATACACATGTTTAACTGGCCTGTCTCCTCACCATTTTTGACAAAGAACTTGAAAGTGACCTTTCGGTTTTTACTTGTAACAATGTTGTCAAAAAGAATTGGATCATACCACATATAAACATGATCACCCTTCAACTCCTTGATAGCCTCACGACGCCACCTTTTAGCAGCCCCCAGCTTTGTTCCATCCGCCTTGTAACACTGGAAAAATATTTTAGCACCATGCTCCTGAATCTCATCGGATGGAGGAAGAACAGCGAACAAAACCAACCCCAGCAAGTTGGAGTCGGGAACAAGATCAACAGTCAATGACTCTGTGGTTGATCGGTACGTGAACTGGTCTGGAACTCTGCTTCCTGGTGAACAAACCTTCAGAAAGTCATAGTTATGGCGCCCGTGGCCCCAGTTATCCACTCTTCCCACAAGCACATTGTTAAATGTTGCACTCATTGCTGATAACTGGGCACCTTCCATGATACGGTGGAGTGAAGGTTCATCCAGTTTCATGCAATTCTCAAATGAGATGAATTTCTTCTTTCCTGTCATTATTGTTGCAAAAGTCTTTAAAGTGGATAGTGTCTCCAAGAACATGCAGTCAACTGCATAAAGCTCTTTGATACATGCCGGAAGCTCAGGTAGGCTCTTAAGGTTCTTGCAATTCCTTAGTGACAGAATTTCCAGAAGGGTTAGGTGCTTGATGCTTGCAGGCAATTCCTGTACACTGCTTCCATCTAATACTAACTCACGTAAACAGGATAAGACACTGATGTTGTCAGGGAGTTCAGACAGGTTACAACAATCCTCCAAATACAGCAACCGCAGAGATCTTAATCCATCAAATAAGTCATGCAGGTTCTGTTTGTCAAGTACAAGTAATCTGCAATTAGAAATTCTAAGCTCCTCAAGCCGTTTTAGGAATGATATTTCCCTCGGCAGACTCTGAAGTCTTAAACCCTCTAGATTGAGCCACCTAAGCTTCCTCGAACGCCCAATCAGTGGGAGCAGTTTTTCTATTCCTGCATTTTTTAAATCCAAACGTTCCATCATATCGGACGACAATGCAAATTCCTGGAGACTTGTGCAGCCATTGACACTGATGTTCTCGAGAGACTTTAAATGCTTCTCACTTTTTAGACTGCTGAGTTTTTGGCAACCATCCAATATCAAAGTTTTAAGTGGGTCAAGTGATAAAATAGATGGATGAAGCACATCTAAACTCTCACAGCCAGAGAGATTCACCCATTTAAGTTTTGCCTCAGACAAATCTGGGAGATTCGTCAAATGTTTGCATTCACTAAGATCAAGTTCTCTAAGTTCATTACATTCTGCAGCAATTCAAAAGCAGACATCAATATGGAAAATATATCCTCACGAAACCAAAAAATGTAAGCATACATTAATTCTTCTGTAAATGATCTTTTACCTTAACACCATGCCAAAGTTCTGCAATGTGGCTGTGTGGCATGTGAATCTCAACAAGCCACTTAGTACAAGTAGTTTCTGGAAGAAACTTCAAACGATATCCATGCCACTCAAGGTACCTCAACTCACCAGATAACTCATTGAGCACTATAGGATAGCCCATATTACCCGATCTCTTACCAGAGGGAATATACAGTTTCAGAAATCTTATATCAGTCATCATGCTGAATGCATTAATGTGTAAATGTAAATTGCCAGTTATTTGAGATAAATCTAATCTTATGCCTTCAACTGCATCAGTTCCCTGACAAAACAAGAAAGTAAGCAAATATGCATTAACTCAACTAGAAATATTTCTATCTAAAAGTATGCCTATCATATATAAACTAATATATAAAGTGAGCCTATTGTTTCCTTACCTTCTTTGTGCATTCTAGTACATCTGAAACTTCTTCAATATCCCTCAATCGGCTACGTTTACCGGGATTTTTGTTGGCTTGACGAACTATATTCAAACCCATTTCTTGTACCAAGTCATGCATTTGTATTCTCATGCCACTTGAAATGGTTATAAGGGCTTTATCTTCAAGGACCTTTAATCCGTTAGTAGCAAAGAAACCACAAGCATTTAATATCCTTTCTACGAAATCCTTATTCTCGTCCTTGAAAAAGAATGCAATGTCTAAAAATATTTGCTGTTGGGGAATGCCTAGACCATCATAGCTCACTTGTAACACACTATGAATTCCATAATCAGGATACTGCTTGAGTTCATTCAATTTACTATCCCAAAATTCAGCACTTTGGTCATGAAGAATTGAACCCAAAACTTTTAAAGCTAATGGAAGACCCCTGCATATTTAACTGCCCTTTTTGAGAGATCCACATATCCTGCCTTGGGATACCTTTGATTGAAGGCACGTAAGCAAAAGAGCTCTAGAGATTCCTCAAAGTGCCATGTCTCGATGTTATGTATATCTTTCTTGTCAACTTTTCCCATAAGCAAATGCTTATTTCTTGTGGTTATAATGAGTTTACTACCTGGTCCTGCATAACTGCAATCTTTACACAGTGCTTCTAGTTGTTCTGGAGTATCCACATCATCAAGTACAATGAAAACCCTTTTACTACTGAGCCTCCGCTGAATGAATGTTATAGATTTCAGATGATGTTCATCTTCATCCTTTAGTAGCTCAGAAAGAAGCTTCTCATGTAAAGATTTTAATTTGGTTTGTTTGTTTTGTGATGATTCTCTTACATTTTCCAAGAAGCAAATGCCGTCATATTTGTGAAAAAGTTGAGAGAACAGGGCTCTAGCAATAGTTGTCTTTCCAACCCCACCCATGCCCCAAATTCCAATCACTTGACCATTCTTCAGTAACTGGTTACTTCTGCTTTCTGACTGCAACAATTTGACGAATGCGCCGATTTTGTATAATCCGACAAGGTCTTCTGCTTTTAGTTCATTAGGAAACTTTGAGTCCAGCTTTTGGAGTACATCACCAACAATTTTCTCAATGGCTTGAGCTTCGTTCCTAGCAAATTATCAAACAAAGACGAGATAAAAAGAAAGTTTAAATTCAATCTGAGTGAAAAAATTAAACGAATAAATTATTGAGTAAACCCCAAAGATTTTTAAATTGGACAAAATGGTCCATGAAAAATAAAAATAGACAAATTACCCTCACCTTTTCAAAATCAGACAAATGATCTTATTAAATAAAGAACAAAATCACCTCACCTTTTCAAAATCTAGACAAAATGGTCCTTCACAAATCATTATCTTTATCTTAACGAAAGGACCATTTTGTCTCTTTTGAAGTTGTAATTTATTTGTCCGTTTTTATTCTAACATTTTGTCCAATTTTGAAAGGTAACTAATTTGTATATTTTTATTCTTTAGGACCATTTTGTTTGATTTAAAAATCCTTATGACTATTTAGAAGTTTACTCTTTTATTTAATACACTTTTCTTTAATGACAATGCTAAGTCTTTTCTTGTGACGTGGGTCAGTTAGTTGAATTAAATGACGTCATTATATTTTTGTAAGAATAATATTTTTTTAGTAAAAAAAAAATATCCCCTTAAACCTTTTTAGAAGTTTTGGATAAGATTCTTAGAAAACAAATAAAAAAAATCAGGAAACATCACAAATCTTATACATATGCAATAAATTCTTTTAAGCTCAGTGACACATTTATATGATAAATAACATTTAAAATACTCCTACATGTTATTCACTCAGAAATTCTTTAATGGAATTATCTAAGGCAGTTGAGCTTATAGTCTAATGTTTGTTTTCTATATCTTTAAGTGAGTGGTTTTGTGTTTAATTCCCACCTCCCCCTTCCCTTATCCCCTCTAGGAAGAATTCCTTACCTTAGTATCTTTGTTAAAAAAATTATTTGTCATGAAGGCGTGTGTTATAGGATAATTTATTTGGATTACTAGTAACATGAGTTAAAATTACTTGGGTCTTACATCACATGACTGATAATTCAAATTTCCAAGGTAATTTACATTGTCATCTTAGTGGTAATGTGGATTACCCAATGAGAGTGTCTTTGATTACCTCCTGGATTACCACTAATCTTCTTGTTGTTGTTGTTATTATTATTATTATAATTAAGTTTTATTAATAATAATATTGTTATTATTAAATAATAAATAATGATTATTAATTAAAATAATATTATTGTTAATTAAGAGATAATTAATTATTATTAATCAATAACTAAAATTATTAATAATTAATTTTAAATAATAATTAACAATATCAATAAGTATTATTACTATTATTATTAATTTATTATTAAAAACATATATTACCCAGGAATCCTTATGATACACCAAACAACTTAATGTGCATTGCCAATTAGATTACTTGCATATGCCAAATGCTACATTGTAACATTACTAGCAATTTAAAAAACAGTAATCTTTCTAATTGTTAATCTAGATTACCAATAATCTTGTAGGCAATGCACCAAATGCCCCTTAGAGGCTAATTAACACCTCACTTTTACACTTTAGTTTTAGTTTCTCTAGCTCTTAGTTTCTTAAAAAAATTTCATAACAATTTACCAATCTCCTCATTTTAGAAGGTCAAATCATATATAGGGTAAAATGCTTTACCTTTCCATATTTTAGATTATGTCTAGTTTATGTCCTTACTTTTCAAAACTTACATCGCAATTCCCTGAATTTTTCAAACATTACAAAACATTCCTCAGCTAATTTTGATAATTGGTGAATGTATGATTTATGTGTATATAACCTCCCTAATGTTTTTAATTTGTGCAATCTGAATACCTTATTTGTGAATTCTCATGTGCACTTAAACCCTGATTTTTATTTGCATAACCTTACACCCTATTATGACTTAAAATTTTGTACTATTTAGAAAGTCAGTTTTTTGCTCAAATTGAAAAGTTCAGAATATTCGATGTATGTTTTGATAATTTATAATATAAATTTCGCATGACCTAAAGTTTATGGGGAGTATAACTCTCAAAAGTCACTCCAATCTTAACCATTTGTTTTAATAAAATATTATCGACCATAATCAACTCACTTATTCCTTTCTAGAATTAACATATTAATTCACTACATTTCTCTCTAATTTCTTTCTTAATTTATTTCCCTCCTATTCTCCTCTCTCATCACTATACATATATACACTTCCCCATTTCAAAATAATTTTGTTTTTGGATTTTTTTTCAAGTTTCAAATTAGTTATTGTTTTACTCTACCAAAAAAAGTTGTCACACATCATTAATTAAGTTATAATCATTTTATCCATGTATTTATTGGAGGGAGAACCAGTTGGTGGGAAGTACGATAACTTAATGAAGGGAGAATATAGAGTGAATGATTAAGGATATTTTAATCTTTTAATATCATTTTTTAAAAGATCAATGTTATGCCATTCGATTATAACCTTTGTTTTTTTAAATTAAGATATTAGGAAATAACGAATAGAGATAGAATCGAACTTACAATCTCCAATAGTCATGAAACATATAGAAATCTACCACTACCACTAGACTGTTATCATTACCTTAATTTTTGTGTAATATCAAAAAAAAAACATTTATTTCCAAATGAAAGTAGTAATTTACTTTGCACATCTCTCTGTATTCCCAAATGACCGGACTAATTTATTTTGTCCCATAATTTGTTAAGGTGGCTCAGCCACAGAGCCACTTAATAGGCATTTATGCATTTATGATAAGTTTAATGATAGAGAACTAATAAACGGACTTATGTACTCTATATTTAAAGTGATGAAGGATTAAGCCATAAAGATTAGACTAGTGGCGAGGGATATAAAAAGATTATCATAAGGTTGTAGTTCAAACCTTATCATCTTTCATACGTATTTAAAACAAAAAAAAAAAAAAGTGATGAAGGATCCTGAGGGTAATAGGAGTTGCTAAAAAACTAATTTATCACTCGGTGCTTTACTCAAAGAAATAAGAAAGAATTAGTTTTGTACTATCTCCATTCTTGAATAATTATCCAATTTTAAGTGCTTACTTAGATTAAGAAAATTATTGAAAAATATCAAAGTTAGAAAAATTTAAGATCCTCCACTAGTTTCTCTATCCCTTTCTCTACTAATGATAATATTTAATAGGAAAATTATTGAGAAGAAATAATTAATACTACTTAAATTTTTTAAATGAATAATTATTTAAAGATGGATGGAGTAGTTTGCTATCATTCACTCTCTCTGTCCGATTCTATGAGATTTTATTCCGCACAAGACCAAACAGTCTGAAAGTTTTGAGACAAAAACATGACTGTAGCAATTTCTTTCTTTTTTCTTTCTTTCCAATTTCCTCTTTAAAGAAGATATTTCTATAAGGGCTTAATTTTGATGCATTAGTGTAAAAAAGTTTTGTAATGTCATTTAATCAAATCCTCCATTTTATATGACTTTTCAAATAGTGGAGGTTAAAAGTGATCATATTTGCTCATATATCATTACATGATTAAATGAACACGTATGATTTTTTTATACTATCAAGTGTATTTTAACGAAATCCTTTCTATAATCCAATGTTATAAAAACCTTGGACCGGCTTGGTCCAATCTTAAAACCGTGGAACCCATGAAACCAGCTTTGAGCCATTGTTTGGATAGGTTGCATTTGTCCTGCGCGACTCCGCTGACTTGGCTAATTAATCTGTCCTGCCTTTTTTTTTTTTGCTTTTTTTGCTAAATGATGTCATTTTTAAAACCTTAAAAAAAATTCTAATCTAACTATAGAAATGTAGGAACTTTGTTTGTATTGTCATGATTTGTGATTTTGTGATGTAAAATTCTTGAGTTTACTTATGTAATTATGTTTTAAAATTGTCAATTGTGATTCATGATTATGAAATGTGAACAATATTTATGAATTTATGTTATTTATTTATATTTTTATATTTAGACCCTTAAAGAGTGTCAAGTTCTTAATTAACTTCATTTTATTGAATTTTATTTAAACTTTTATATATTTTTATATTTTTTTGTATAAATTTGGTTTAGCTTTGGTTTAAACCATGACCAATGTAACCTGTATTCTTACTGTTGATCATCATTCGGTTCTTATAACTATGTTATAATCCATTCAAAGAAAAATGTATGATATTTTGAAACATGGAGCCGAATCCCAACGAGGAAGACCAGCCAAACAAATAATAGACTAAGGGTGGTAACCATTATAGATGCAAAAGATTAGATTAGAGCATATGTTGATAATCAAGAGGTGTGAAATTCATTTATGAAAAATGTTTGATGTAAAACATTTTTTACAATAACTCTATACCTTAGGATGACACAAATAATATTGTCGTCTTTCTCTGGCTCATAATGGGCCACAATATTATTTTTGTCATACTCTAAGATATATGATTGTTATACAAAAATGTTATACCTCTAACATTCCTCTTGATTTATTTTTTTTATTTTATTTTATAAAAGAAGTGTGAAATTTACAGAGAATTGATTTATAGTTTTGTCGAATATGTGTGACCATCTTATAACAAACCAAAATGTGCGCGCCAATATACCCCGCAGGCCCAAATATAAGCACGAAAGAGCAGCCCAGATATTTTACTAAACTGCTTTAGAAAGTCACGTAAAAGTTGACCCAGAAAAAAAAAAAAACCCTCGCGTAACTTATAAATAATGGGAATGAGGAAATTAAAAATTTGATTGTTAAATGGGATAGGGGTGTGGATCATTCTCCTGTACTTGCGAATATCTGCTATATAAATTTTAAAATCCCATTTTCTCATTCATATTCTTCTCTCTTTTTTTATTTATTGTTTTTGTCAATCAGTCATTTTTCACAATCACACAACTTATCTCTGCTAATGCTGCTTGTCTAGAAATAAAGATAGTATTGGATTAGTTTGATGTTACTATTTCAAGGATTAAGTTGTTGGATTTAAAATACATTTGAATTATGTTTAGAAATTTTTAATTTATTAGACAAATTAAAACTTATGAAAGTAGAATTATTCTTCATTTATTTTATTTTTCAAATTATTTTATAATTTTTAATGAAATAGTGGGTATCCATTTATAGTCATGGACATTCATATATCCACGAGGAAACATAATAACAAATACCCGTGTCCCCGCTCCGCCTGACATCCCTTTTCTAGTAATGGGGATCTGTTCGTGATATCCGCAAGGATCCCCACATACGGATACTTGCAAATGGAGATTTTTTTTCCTTAATGCATGAAAGTCCCCGCAGTTATGGGGACCATATTCCCCACCCTCGGGAAATTTTGTAATTTCAGATATATTAATTATGTTTATTAATTTTCTATTTTAAAAAGTATCCAACCCTAAACTAATATTCTAGACTGTTCTCTTCCCCTTCTACGTGTGGGCAGCGCCGCACACACACCACTCACCCCTTCTACTAACACACTCACCTTCTCTCACTCGGTCTCTTTTAGCCTCAACTCTCAACGAAAGATGAATGATGCCATTCACCACAGCACCATCGGCGACAAGCAACCACAAAGAAGAAAAAGATCTTAACGGCGAGGGATGACAGTGAGTCACTATGATGGATGACGGTGAATCTAAACAGTCTTCAGCTCCCAAAGCGACAGCTTCTAGTGCATCAGAAAAGACAAAGAAAGTGCGTATGAATGGTGTGTGATAGGTTAGTGAATGTGTAAATTTCTGTGCGAATTTCTCACAGCCTTTGTTCATCTGTGCTTTCTAGTATTGTAACAACTTGGCATATGAATTTTGGGCTAAATATTTTGTTTCAATGTTTAAAGCTCTGGAGATCCCTGTGGGGAATTGGGGATTTGTGGGGATCGGGGATGGACGCAGATTCAAAAGTTCGAGGCTGGGAGTGGGAAAGTACTCCTTGCACTTGCTCGCCGCGTAAATGCCATCCTACTAAGCTGTACCAGTGGTTACCTTATGAGGCATTACTATTTCTAACTCCTAAAAATTGATGTACAATTGGGATATATTCTATTATCATGGAATATAATGGATTGGTGAAAAAAATGTGTTTCAATTGAACATCTACTTTTATTTGTAGGGTATTGTTAACATCACTTGACGTAAAAGAGGAGGCAATACTCACTTGTACTCACGGTTACGAGTGTCCCGTCCAGATATATTGGCCGCTTTGGAGAGGGCATCTTTCCATTCGGACACTTTCTCTTTGACGTATTTCTCGTCCTTGTCAGCCAATAATTCTCGTTCGTGTTTGGCAAATGCTTCCCCGTACTTCCCTGTCTGCTTCCGTATGTTCGATGGATCAACTTCATAGAACACAGGTAGGACTGCCAGTCTCTCCTGATCTCTACATTTCAGTATGTAGACGAGTTCGTCCAAGCACCATTTAGAGGATGCATAGTCCTTGGAGAACACCACCACCGCCATCGCGGAGTCCTTGATTGCACTGGACAGTCCTCCCCAAACATCTTCTGCTTTTTCGAGGCAATCATCTACGTATGTCTTGATTCCTGCTCGCAAGAGTGCGGAATGAAGGTGGCTAGTGAAGTTGGTGCGGGTGTCCTCACCTCTGAAGCTAATAAAAACGTCGTACTTCTTGTGGGGAAGAGACATCCCTGTTAGCAGTTTCGATTGAAAGAAAGAAAGAAGTGTGCGCTCTTCTTCTTTAATTGGATTGTAACTTTGATTGATAGATAGATGAACTATGGAGGAGAATCAGTGGAAGAAAATGAGTGCATTAAATTGGAAGGCTCTATGAACTTTCCTTGGTCTTTACTAGCTGTTCCCAATTAATAATGAATTGTGAGTGAGTGGGTCGGTAGCTGTCAGGGTATTGACTTGTTTTTTTAAGGTGTCTCAACGACTGTTGGCTTGATTTTTTCAACAATGCCGGCTTGATGAACGTTGAATGCACATGAATAAAATTTATAAATTAAAGGAATAAATTTTTGGTGATTAGTTGGCATGTGCAAATAACTTTCATAATGACAAGGGGAAGAGTTAAATATAAAATGGAGCATTTCTATTTCAACGTCTAAGTGTCTAATTTGATATTTCATCATTATTGAATATGATTGATTGATGAAAAATGGAAATCACTAGTATATCTAATGGTAATGAAATGAGTATTTCAATTGAACACTTACTTTTAGGTATTGAAATAACATTTGTATCACAACTTGCGTTTGCAATCCCGGCAGGTGCTACAGTGCACAGTAGTGCAAGCAAGACTAACCGTGGAAGAAAAGGAGTGTATCCATACACACTCTTATGCATGGTATAGGGTAATCTTTTTTTTTTTTGAGAGTTGTATGGGTCACCATACCACAACTCAATTCTATCCACTATTGGAGGCATAGTGTGTTATTTAGTATAAATAATATTTTTTATTTTTAAATGCACCTTTGCTCCTTCTGTACAACTTAATGATAGTTTATAATATGGCGATTGTTCACCTACAATTAAAGATCAATGTATTTTTGGCAATTGACTATAACATCTAACAGAAAATTGGCATGTGGGTGCTGGGTCCAACTAATTTTAAAATGAAAAAAATCTAAATTACTAATTTGGCCTTTCTCTACTTTGGGATTTTTAACAGACTTGTTCTCTGTGGATGTGGTTAATCATCGTTGGATTCGTTTCTTTGCCAGATATGTTGAGTTTTCTGGCATGGTTCTTCTTTGCCACTTTGACTTGTGTGCTGTTTATCTTCTCTGGCGGGGTAGTGCTTCATTTCCGGCGCCATTCGTATTTTTTATCTCAGATTTGGTTCTTTTTCCACTATAGATCCTATTCATGTTCTTGGTTGCTTTCCACCGCCTTCTCTATTTGAGTTTTCAGCTGTAGATCCATCTCCACATCGCTCAGTTTCAGACATCATCATTGAAGGATTTGGCCTTTCCAGCGTGGCCCTCCGCCTCTCTCAGTTCAAGCTTCCTTCTTCTTGGTCCTGGTTTTTGGCTGCCGATGTTCCTTGCACCGGCGGATCTGGCTTCTGATTTGGATCTTGGACTAAAACCTCAAAAACACATAATCTAGAACAGAACCGAAGCTTAGCTTCCAAAAAAAAAAATCTTCATTCGGTCATTATTCTGGTTATTGTTACGATGCTTGATGTTATGGCTTTATTGATAATTAAAGATATGTGTTTTTTAATTGATGATCTGTTCTGATATGTGGATGGTGGCGTGCTTGGAGAAGATCGAGTATGATGGCAGGAACAACGTCAGGGTGCATGTGAAGCGATACTAAATGCCTAGGGTCCATTGGTGGAAGAAGGCCGTGGCACAAAGTAATATTAGATTTTTTTTCATTTTAAAATTAGTTGGATCCACCGTCCACATATCAATTTTCTATTAGATGTGTTAGAAAATTAGATATAAATAATAGAATCTTGGTAAGTTTTGAACCATGAAATATCACTCTCTTTAAAGAAATATTACACACATTTTTAGAAGAAAGATAGACAAATCTTTTAAGATATAACAAAACCTCTAAAATCTCTTAATAATTATTCTGAAATTTTATGTATAAAAAGGAAATGAATATAGCACCTATTTATTATTTAGATATTTAATTACAAAATGGTTTGTAACACATCTCTTCAAAACCAAAATAGCAAACTGCCTGTACACAAGAATAAGTTGCATCCGTTCAATTTCAAAGGAAAAGGAAAAGGCAACGTCACTGTTGTACCTTTTCGATTTGAATTTCAAAAGCAAAAGGAGCGGACAATGTGCATCCGTTAATTAGTGCACATTCCTAATCATATTTATAATCATATTATAATATGAAATAATTACAAACTATTTAACAATCCTCCCTAGTTTGTAATATCATTCATAATATTATGCTAATAGAAGGGATCTGATGGATTTGAACTTTTAATTTGTGTGAACATTTTAAGATGAAACATAGTTATTGGTATACAAGTATTGAACCATAACTCCTCATATCAAATAAAAAATATTACACACTATATCATATAATTATTAAGAGGCTTTAACAACAAGCTTTAGCACTTTTATAGCCATGTGCTAATCCTATACTCATAAATATTTACAAAAATAAACCTTTTAATCCTTGTTTGAGGCGGCACCATCTCAATATTTATATAGGTGAAATTTGTCTTTATGTCCCTGTAACATTTAATAATTTCATTAAGGCATGTTGTCATCCTTTTTCGCAGGACACACTGAACATCATATAATGAGACCTTAAAGTAAAATCAATGTCTAGTCCAATACATAGTAACTTGTTTTTACCCATTGAACTTATATTGTTAGAAATTTTAACTCAAAGATAGGTTTCCATTACTAGTACATTTTTAATATCAAGGTTTTAGCCCCATTACCTTAGAATGCAATTATAATGCATCTCTTGGCAATGCTTTTGTAAATGGATTAGCCAAATTTTTATTTGATTTCACAAAGATTATAGTTAAGACTTCATTCTTAATCAATTCTTTTACATAGGCATGTCGCAAACTTATATGTTTAGACTTTCCATTGTATATCTTATTGTGGGCTAAATACATTGTTGTCTCACTATCACAATATATAGGAATGACTGGGATTGTTGTGGCCACAACTTATATCTAATAACATATTCCTCAACCATTCCGCTTCTTTTGTTGCAGCTGCTAATGAGATAAATTCAAATTCCATAGTGGAATATGAAATACAACTTTGCTTTTTGAATGCCCAACTAATAGCACCACCTCCCAACATAAAAATCTATCTTGTTGTGGATTTATTTTCACCAATACTAGCTATCCAACTAGCATCTGAATACCTTTACAATAGGAAAACCATTATAACAAATAGACACATTGTAACACCCTGAAAATCATTTAAAAATTAATTAACCTTGCGGGCCTCGCCCAGAAAGCTAAACCCTAGATTGGGTAGAGATGCCCGAAATTAGGAAAACATGGGAATAAGGTTAGAAATAGGTGGGATTGATAATTTTATACTTAAAATTAATTTTCGGGCAATATCGTTCAATGTATTAATTTACCTGTGAGATTTAAGTGTGCAGTTAACTAATGAAACTTCCAGTGAAAGTTTGCCACCCATTCAGACAAGTGTGTGGCTTAGAAGAAGCCACACCATTGCCACTTTATTAGGACCAATAGGATGCTTACAAATATTTCTACATTTATCTTTAAGAAAGAAAATATTTTGGACTTGAAAATTCTATGCATTTTGTCATAAACTCATAAAATCAATATCTTATCATTTCCTTCATGAAAATTTTGTCCAGACCTCTCTAAGAACCATTCCTCCATTGTTCTTCCTCTCAAACTCCATTAACAAGCTTCAAGCTTGCAAAACCCTAGCTCAAAGTCACTAAAACCACAAATTCTCTTCACTAAACTTATTCTATTCATCATAACCTACAAATCTAACCGATTATAATTTGAATCCATCACTTTTTCCAACTTTGAGGGCACACAATCAGAGGTTAAAGGAAGGGTTTGATGTTGGTGGGAAGCTTTGAAGTGAAGCAAAAGCATTCTAGAGCATCCTTTGGAGCATAGAGCTCAAGAGCTCTCAAAGTAGGTTTTTTGCCTTCCTTGTGAAATTTTTCAATTCTGTTTTGGCTTGCCCTAATTCCAAAAATTTTGATGATATTGATGGTTAACATATTGATATTGATGTATGAATTTTTGTGTTGTGTTTGGATGGTTTTAAAATGGGTTTCTCTCAAGTGAAATTGGAACTAGGTTGCTGGACTGATTTCTGTTCTGTAATCAGAAGTTTCACGAATTTTCTGGAAATTTTGTGGGTGGTTTCATGAACCATGAAAATTATATGTTGTATTTAACCTCTTAGACTAAACACACGAATTTTCTTAGGGTTAATTCTAAGGTTTGATGCCTCAAAAAATTAGAAACCGAATTGTGACTGCCGTTGAATTGTTGAGACTGAAGTGACAAACTTGCCCGAATTTTTAATCATAGCAATTGATTGAGATAGCTCCTGAAATTTTTACACAAGACTAATTACATGTTGAAATATCTCTATGAATTTTCTTGTACTATGATTCCATCGAATTCTAGGGCTAAATATTTTGAGAACACAAGTCTGGACTATGAATTTGTGGCTTCTGACCACCAGATTTTCCTATTTTATTGAAGTGGTTATATAACTCTGATTGCCCTGAAATTTTTACAGGTTGTCCTAGACACATTATAGTGTCATACAGAATTTTTGTGGCTCTTGGAATAGTTGTTTGATATGGCAATTAAATGTTGCACCCAGACAATAACTTGCCAAAGTGCTGGAATGTGAGAATGACTGAAATTTGTGATAGTTTGATATCTATTCCAAGTCTATGGTATATGAATGCATGATAGTGACTTTAAGGTTTGGTTTATGAGAAATGAATGAAAATCACTTGTGATTGATTGTTTATATGTGAATTTGATGATGGTACATGTTTTAAGTAGAGAAATGAAAGTTCCATATATTATGTGAAGGCAAGAAAGGTCCCCTTAAATGAGTAAGGGCACCAAAGTCCCCTTTTTTTGGGCAAAGATCTCTTTAATGGGCACGGAAAAGTCTCTTTAATGGGCATGAAAGAAAAAGTCCCCTCCAATGTCCGAGGGCACGTATATTTCAAAATGTAATACTATGCTATTGAGTAGTATTATGTGTGTATATTAAGTGATTGAATAATAAAAGCTACCCACTTCGAAAGATAATTTTGAAACTTTAAAATGAATCTTTAGTTTACATTACATGATCATATTTTTCTAATAAACCAAATGGCTGGGGCGATGACGATGACATTTATGATTGTGTATCTGGAGTTATCCTCCTAGAATTGTGTAATTCTCACCCCTACGTTTTTGTGTTTCCGTGTCGCCTCCAGGTTATTCACAGGATTACGAGGTTGCTACACTAAAGGAATGTTTAAGGAGTTTAGTAGTTAGTGTTTTTATTATATTGTACTTAGTGGTGTGTATATGTTTGTAAACGAAGTAGGGAACATGTATGTATTCAAGCTCATAAAAGAGCTTTCTTTTGTATTTACTTATGAAATAAATAAATGTTTTGTGTATTTGTTGTATATATTTAGTAGAACCACGAATTAGTTACTACTCGACTCGATTAATATTGCTATAGGTAACTAAGAAAGGTCCACTAATTTATAAGTAACAACTCCTAAGCATAATGTCATGACTTAAGGATGACGTTGTACTTGGGGATGTTACATTATGGTATAAGGTTCATCCTTGTAGGACCTTGAGGAATGGACTGACTATGCTTCCTTAGTAAATGTCATGCATCATAATTCTATATATGTGTATGACTGCGATTTTGAATGTTGTGGATTGCCACACTTAGCTTGGTATTGAGCCTGATCAACTCAATAATTCTTGTTTGGTGTGACAGGAATTGATGACTTCAAATCGGCAAACTGGGAGCGAGCAAAAGACACCTGAATGATGGACACCTTTCGTGAAATGGCAACGGCTATGAGAGAACAAGTGAGTAGCCAATAGGATGATGGAAGGTTTGATCGACATGCTAAAGGAAATTCATTGGGAATCCTGAGGAGTAGGAGTGGACATGGAAATACCAGAAGTTCGCTGAGTTTAGGAAAAGCAAACCCTCCGCCATTTTGAGGAGCTTTAATCCAAACAAAGCAAGAAGAATGGATTAAAGCTATGAGAAGATTTTCTCCTTCCATGTACGGAAATCCAGAAAGTGGCCTTTGCTACTTACATGATGGAAGCAGATGCAGGTTTTGGTGGGTTGGTACCCAGGGTTGTTCGAAGCTTCTAAATGAAGTCACTTGGAGATCTTCAAGGAAGCTTTCTACCACAAGTACTTCCCGCTTCCTGAGAAATGCAAAAGCTGGAATTCATGGCACTCAAACAAGGGTCCATGAGTATAGCAGTAGACACAGGAGTTCGAAGAGCTCTGAATTTTCCACCATTTATCAGCGTAATCATGTAACGCCCTGGACGAGGCAGGGAGTGATCGCCTGTTAGAAGGCAACAAGAAGCGGCTCCTGCTCTCAGCGGAGGGGTACATGAATAACCAATTACATACTCGAATGAGAGGGATCTAAGTCCTATAGGTATGGGACTATATAGTTAAGGAAGGCTTATATGAATTGATTGGTACTACCTATGCCACAAAGATGCATCTTCTTTTTAGCCCATCACAAAAGAACTCCAGCGAGCGTGCTTCACTTGGGGTAATTTGGGATGGGTGACCTCCTGGAAGTTTTCCAGGAAGCGTGTGAGTGAGGACAAAGCATCTGAAACCCGTGTTGGTTTGTGGGGA
The DNA here is from genome assembly GCA_030441495.1 of Dalbergia oliveri. Taxonomy (NCBI): domain Eukaryota; kingdom Viridiplantae; phylum Streptophyta; class Magnoliopsida; order Fabales; family Fabaceae; genus Dalbergia; species Dalbergia oliveri. Next base: position 20,500,294 of record JAMLFY010000007.1, read on the forward strand.
AGTCGGCAATCCATAAAGCGAGGGATGTTACAAATGGTATCAGAGCCTCACCTCTTCCAGGACGTGTGGTTCGGGGACGAACCAAGCGAAGTGGTGGGCATGTAACGGGGACGGGCAGGGAGGATCGCTGTCAGAAGGCACGAACAAGAGCGGCTCCCTCCAAGCGGAGGGGTACATGAATTAACCGATTACATACTCAAATGAGAGGATCCTGAGTCTATAGGTATGGGACTATATAGTTAAGGAAGGCTTATATGAATTGATTGGTACTACCTATGCCACAAAGATGCATCTTTCTTTTGGAGCCATCACAAAAGAACTCCACAGTGAGCGTGCTTCACTTGGGGTAATTTTGGGATGGGTGACCTCCTGGAAGTTTTCCAAGGAAGCGTGTGAGGAGGACAACGCTGAAAACCGTGTTGGTTTGTGGAGTCGGATCCATAAAGGCAAATGTTACACACATTTTGTGTTATTTCAAATAGCCAAGCACTCTAATAATTGCTTTCCAATGATCATTGCTTGGCTTACTTATAAAAGTAGAAAGCTTACAAACCGCAAATGCAATATTTGGTCTTGTACAATGCATTGCATATATTATACTGCCTATTACACTTGCATATTGTAATTGTGCAACTATCATTCAATCATTTTCTATTAATTTGACACTAGAATCATAAGAAGTATTAAACTCCTTAATTCTCAAATGACTATACTTTGTAAGCATTTTTTCAATATAATGAGATTGTGTCAAAATTACACCTTTGCCTTCTCTTTTAATCTCTATACCCAAAATAGTATTCACCTCATTCATATATTTCATTTTAAAAATTAAAGTAAAATACTTTTTAGTTTCACAAATCCCAAGTATATTTGTGCCAAATAATAATAGATCATCTACATATAAGCATATAATAATGCCATATTCTTTGTTGAACTTAACTTAAATGCACTTATCTGCACTATTATGTATGAATCCATTTGATAGTATAACACTACCAAGTTTTTCATGCCATTGTTTTAGTGCTTGCTTTAAACTATAAAGAGATTTTACCAACTTGCAAATTTTAGTTTCATTTCTAGAAAGAATAAATCCATCTGGTTGTTGCATATAAATCTCTTCACTCAAATCTCCATTCAAGAAGGTCGTTTTAATATCCATTTGATGTATAATTAAATTATATATAGATGTTAAAGCTAATAGTATTCTTATGAATGTTATTCTAGCCACTAGAGCATAAGTATCAAAATAATCAATGCCCTCCTTTTGTGTAAAATCTTTTGCCACAAGTCTTCCTTTAAAGATTTGGATAGAACCATCTGAATTATACTTTTGTTTAAATACCCATTTATATCCTATGAGTTTTGATCCAGGAGGTAGATTAACTAATACCCAAGTATTATTGGATATAATAGAATCCATTTCATCATTGATGGCTTCTTTCCAAAATGCCGCATCTTTAGAAGTCATAGCTTCTTAAAATATTTTTGGATCATCCTCAATGCTCATTATAATGGGTATTTTACTATAAATTTTATCTTTACTTCTTTCAACAAGAAAAACAATGAATTGTGAAGAAATAAAATTAGAACCAAGATGTTTTTCTTTTCTTTATCTTTGGCTCTTTCTTGGTTCTAATAGGGCATCTTAAATTTCCTTTTCAAACTTTCAACACTAGAAGGCATATTTTGTCCATGCATAGACTCATTACTAAAAGAATCATTCAAAAATTTATTTTCAATGAATTCAACATGTATAGATTCTCCAATGACATTAGATTCTATATCTAGAAGTCTATATGCCTTCGAATGTTGTGCATAATCCACAAAAAAACTTTTAATTCCTCTTGGTCCTAATTTTATTCTTTGATTATCAAGAACTATAAAATGTAATGCACCACACTTTAAAATAATTTAAGTTGGGTTTTTTACCATTCAAAGTTTATATGGACAAATTTTCATAATCTTTGAAGGCACTCTATTAAGTATGTGACATGCAGTTAATAGTGCTTCACCCCATAAATAATGTGATAAATTTGCACTGAGTTCTATTTTTCCTTTCAGCCAAACCATTTTGTTGTGGTGTATATGGTTTACTCTTTTGGTGTATTAAACCTTATTATTCACAAAACTTGTCAAACTCATTAGGAAAATATTCTCCTCCTCTATAACTATGAAGTATTTTTATTTTCCTATCCTTTTGATTTTTTACAATAGATTTATATTTCTTAAACTTTCAGAATGCTTTATCTTTTGTCCTAATTAAATAAACAAATGAAAATCTCGAATAATCATCTATGAAAGTTATGAGTATCTCTTTCCTCCCTAGTTAATTCTCCATTTAACTCACATATGTCAATATGTATAAATTCTAACAATTGGGTATTTCTTTCAATACTAGGGAAAGGTTTCTTGGTCATTTTTTATTGTATGCAAATGATGTTTATCTTTGCAAATGATGTATCCATTTAAAGAACCAAAGTTTAAATGACCTAATGTAGAATGCCATAAAAAAGAATGACACTCAACAATATAAGCAGAATCCTTGTTCATTTCATTAATACTTAATTTAAACATGTCATCACATGAATATCCTTTTCCTACAAATATAGAACTCTTAGAAATTATTACATTGTCAGACTCTATCACAATCTTGAAGCCTTTTTTGAAAGCAAACTAGTAGAGACCAAATTCTTGCGAATTTATGGAACATGGAACATGTTCAATAGTGTTAACTTTTGTCCCAAAGTGAAATTTAATTCAACGGTCCCTTTTCCTTGCATTTTGGCAGGTAACATGATTTCCCATCAGCACTTCTTCATTCTGTTTCAATTCCACATAATTCTTGAATTGATTTTTGTCATTGCATATGTGAATTGTTGCATCAGAATCTAACCACTAATCTTGGTTTTTGGTTGAAGTGTCAGCCATATTTAATTCAGTAATCATAGCAACCAATTCTTTAAACTGCTTCTCCACTAGATTTGCCTTCTTAGAATTTTCAGGATTGAAATTTCTTCCTGCCTTTATATGCCTGCAATCTCAAATAAAATGGTATTTCTTACCATAGTGAAAGCATTGCACATCTTTTTTTTTTTAAATGAAACACCTTTCTTGAATGCTTTTAGATTAAACTTTCCTCCATTATATTTTTTTTGATTGACCAAATTAACAATAGAACTTGAAGGCATAAATTGTGCATCACGTGCATGAGTTTCAAATTCAATTTGAAGATGAGTTTGAAATTGTTCTAATGTTTATTTTTTAAAAGAGTGCAAAACTTTCTTTATAAAATTATTACATGATGGAGGAAGTTTAGAAAGAATGGCACCAATTTGCAAGGCATCAGGAATCTTAACTTCAAGATCTCTTAGTCTTGATACTAACACTTGCAATTCATGCACTTGATTCATAATTGGCTTAGTATTAAACATTTTAAATTCAAAATATTGTACAGCTAATAATTTATCCGTTCCTTGTTTTTCATTCTTATATGCAGTCTTCAATGATGTCCAAATTTCTTTTGGTGTCTTGAGATTGGAATAGAGATCATACAAACGATCCGTCAAGTTATTTAGGATATGTTCACGACAAATTAATTCATCTTCTTCACGTTTCTTCCGTTTGCTCTTGATTTCCTCATAATCATTTGGAGTGGGATTTGGCAAAGATGATAAGTCTAGATCTAAAACATAATAGACCTTCAATGCAATGAGTAGGAACACCATTTTGTCCCTCTATTGAGTAAAATTTGTCCCATCAAAATGATCAAGTTTGCTATCTTGCTTGATAGGATATGGGAAAGATGAATTTTACTCCATTGGAATATCTCTTTAAAATTGTTAGAAAATTGGATACAAATAATAGAATTTTTGGTAGGCTTTGAGGCGTGAAATACCACTCTCTTTAAAGAGATATTGCCCACATCTCTTTGGAGAAAGACAAACAAGTCTCTTTTAAGGATACAACAAAGCCTCTAAACGCTTAATAATTGTTCTAAAATTTTTTGTATGAAAAGGAGATGAATATAACACTTATTTATAGATATATTTAAACACCTTTAAATTACAAAATGGTTTCTAACACATCTCTTCAAAACCAAAATAGCAAACTTTCCGTACACAAAAATAAGTTGCATCCGTTCAATTTCAAAGAAAAAGGCAACCCCACTGTTACACCTTTTCGATTTGAATTTCAAAAGTAAAAAGAATGGACTGTGTGCATCCGTTAATTAGTGCACATTCCTAATCATATTTATAATCATATTATAATTATAATATGAAACAATTACAAACTATTCAACAAGATGTTATGGCTAATTGCAAAAGATACATTGACCTGCACTGAGCAATCATCTTATAATATGTCTTCATCTTATCTGTAACTTTTAATCTTAAGTACGTTACTCTTTATTTTTGCATTATACATATGCACAATAAATAGAGAAAAATGAGCACTAGAATGAAAGAAACGGAGGCACAGCCGCTGGCATAATTAAGTTGCCAGGATGATGACTAAGCATTTTCGCTCTCGCCAACTCCAAATAATTGTGTAATTGTGTTCGGACAACAGTTTAAACAACGCGTAGCTCAACTTTGTTATCAACTCTGAAGGAAAAAAATTAACATCGATATTGGGAACCAAAATGGCAGAAGAGCCAACTGATTTTGTTTACCTTCACGACTAGCATAATTCTGTAGCCTGATAATATCTAGCTCCTGCGGTGTAACAAGGGAAATATGGTAAAATCAAATGCCCTATTGTATATAATTATGAGACTTAACATAATTGGTAGTTAGCTGATTCTTTTAAGTATCTAGTTTAGGATTTGATTTCTGATGATGTGTATGGGAGGTGTAGCTATAGGGTTTACCCCTTTTGGGAGGAGATTAGTCACTGTCAACGATAATCCAGAAAATAAAAAAAAAATTCCCTAATGTATAAAAAGAATTCTTTGGAGGATTATGATTTACCAAGGCTTTAAGTGTGATATAGTAACTATGCACTTGAAAAAGGGGATTGAATCAGTATTCTTAAAATTTTCTGCACACTTAACTAAATAATCAGAAAATTCACTTAATATCTCTTCTAGTTTTAGAGATATTGTGATCATGTCTCCTAAACTATTTAAGTCAAAAAGCGAAATCATCAAATAGAAGATAATATTATGACAGTGATATCAATACATATAAACAAAAACTGAGATGCTTCATATGTAAGAAACAAGATAGCAACTTCCATTTGTCTATCATCACTCCACATTTATTGCCTTTATTGATAATATTCCTGAAATGCTCTTCAAATGACCTCTCCCTAGCTCTCATGTTCTCCCTTAATTAGATTTGCTAATAAATCACATTTAAAATCTCCCTTATTTTAAACACGTTAGACATACTTAATTTTCTCTCTAAATCAAGGTGATAGATAATTGGGTTACGTTATTACATTCCTCACTTTAAAAACTATTAAAAAATATAAATGAAAATAGAAATTAATTAATAGCATAAACTTATTGGAAAATCAATAAATAAATGAGTATTAATCTTATAAATAATTTAAATTATCAAATAGATATCTCATAATCTATCATGTAAGGAGACTGCAATGAAAAAGAGAAAATAAACTTCTTAAATGTGTCACAAACACCACCAATTAAATTGGGAAAATGGTGTTATGTAAAAGAAATATACAAAAACATTTGCTATGAGTAAAATATTAAATAAGATCTGACTTTTTATTGAAATAAATAAATAATTTTGATAATTTTTTTTGTCATCATTTAATCAAATATAATCAAGTCATTAAAATTATTTAAATCATCATTCATATAAAATATAAGATGTGATTGAATATATTTATATGTTAGATATTTTATATTGTGTTAAAATTAATATTTAAAATTAAAATATTATAAATTCTGAAATAAGTTTATTATAGAAAACATTAATGAAATATATTTTAATATAGTGAAAAGTGATTTTGGTTTGTTAATTAATTATATTTCATTTTTATATGAATTTTAAAATGATTTTGGAAGGAGTCAAACTCTTTTAAGGATATATATTTGTACATATATAATTGGGTAAATGGGTACATATGTTTTACAATGGTTTTATATTAAAATTAAATATTACTATAAACAAAATGTTACTAATGTTTTGTATGCTTATTATTATATGATTATTCTGATTCAACCAATCAATTAATTAATAAATCACCTGACAGTGACAGTAATTAAAAAATAAATTATTAATTGTATATCACCTCAATTTTTCGTTACATAAAATCATATGAATTATTACTAAAGAGTTCTTAAAAATTAACTGGTTAGACTCGATTAAAAATCTCTTCCATTTGTTGTTCACTTCAATTTTAAGAGCATGGAGTATTACACACATTCGATTTCCCTCAGAAAAAATGTCACAACTTACAAGAACACAAAATCTTGAAGTGGAACCTTATCAATAAAGAGCATTTCAGGAATATTACCAACAAAGGTAATAAATGTGGAGTGGGAATAGACAAATGGAAGTAACAAAAGTGAATGGTTTGTTTTATTTTTATATTTATATTTTAAATAAGTTTTTATTTTGATTTAACTACTATTTATTCCATGGTTCCACATTGAATACGTTAGTTTTCCAAAATTTAAGTTGAAGTTAATAAGATTAAACATTAGAACCTTGGAAATACATTAACCATCTTTATTGCTTTAGAACGTTTGGAACAATCTTTATTTGGTTTTAATTCAATAAGCTTGTGTACATTTGAGTATTTTGGCCTTGTGTATGTTGCGTGACTAGTACATACAAACTTACAATTTTCTGGATAAGTAGTCTTTGCTTCCAGGACTCAAAAATAGCCAGATACACACTTTAAAACACATTTACTGTCTTATTTTGAGAGCTATATTAGCCGTGAAAACTGTTAGGAAGGATATAGAAGCTGGGTACACCCGAATGTAATAAATATTTATATAGATATGGGCGGAGCGCCAAAATGATGGGGAGTAACCAGAAACGAAGCACGATGAATAGTAATTTACAGTGAAACCCACATGTCACTATTTACATGAATAGTATTGCACAATGAAAACTTGTTATTACTCCAAGATTGACCGTGTCACCATTTGTGAATAGTACTATACTATTTATACATAGTATTTCATTCATGTCAACAAAATAGATCAAAGAGTGCACACCAAATTTTAACGGGGAAAACACCTGTAATTTTGAGGGAAAAACCATGGGTCAAACTCCAAAAGATATTCCACTATATTTAAAGAGTAATTACAATATAGTATATCCCTATGAGACTTCTTCTACTACAATTTGTAGTATTCCAGAGATTTAGAGAATATATCCAAAACCCCTAGTGTATACTTACACTATACTCTTTATTTTTCTCTCACTACAAGAAGCCTACACTAATTCATCTTAAATAGCTGAGGAATGCATTCAGCTTGGGATGCTTAAACCATTTGGTTTTAGGCCCTATTTATAGAGGATTTTGGAGAGTTACTATATGTAACATCCCCGCTCTTTATGATTGACTGTCCACAAACCAACACGGTTTTCAATATGCTTTATCCTCACTCACACGCTTCCTGGAAACTTTCCAGGAAGGTCACCTATCCCAAATTGCTCCAAGTCAAGTACGCTTAACCATGGAGTTCTTTAGTAATAGGCTATCGAAAGAAGATGCATCTTGTTGGTATAGGTAGTACGAGTCAATTCATATAAGTCATCCTCCATGTATAGTCCATACCTATACAGCCTCAGGAATCTCTTATTTTTGTGTGTAATCGGTCATTCATGTACCCCTCCGCTTTAAAGCCTTAGGAGTCGCTCCTTGTCCATACCTTTTTGAGCGATCACTCTTCGCTCTCGTAGGGCATTACACTATGAACATGCACAGTAACTTCTCGTGAACTCTTTCAGGTGAAGTTACTGTACATACATAGTAACTTACACAGGAATCTCGTGATTTCGGTGGATCTTTACATGTGGAGTTACCTGCATTCCTTGCAAGGAACTCCCATGATGTAAAATAACAAAGCCACTGAACAAAAACCATATGCATCTAGTGATTTACTCATAATGGCAAAATATTTTTAAGCTCGGTGCCTAGCATGTTTCAACTATAAATTGACAAGCACTTTAATTTTATTCCTTCATTCTTGTTATTATTGTCAGCAAATATTTTAGTATTCAGATCTTTTGTTTATTTTATTTGTATTTTTCAAATTAATTTTCCAACAATCGCAATTTTGGTGGCCACATAGTCCTATTAATTCCAATGGGAAAAAAATCGTGAATAGTCTCTCAATATTAAAACAAGAACAAGTGAGCAAACTTGTGGATGCAGGGCAACTAGAATTCGTGAAAGTGGGTTGGTGCATGCACGATGAAGTTGTGCCACATTATATAGACATGATAGACCAAAACACTTTGGGGCATCGATTCATAAAGCACCATTTCAACAAGACATCTCGCGCTGGATGGCAAATTGATCCATTATTTGGACACTCTTTTCAAGTTTATATATCTACTCGCTGCTGAGCTCAGTGAAAGGACAAAACTAGATGGGCACTAGAAGGATGTCAAATGAGGAATCGAAGGGAGTAAAAGAACTAATGTCAAATGGTTAAGTTTAATTTAGAAAAGATGAAGAGAACACTTTGAGGAGGGTTCATACGCAGTAAAGAAGATTTCTAACACAAAATCTCAAGACGGCAGTAAGTTTAAAATTTGTTTTGCAGCAGTTGTTTCTCTAAATAATTTTATGATAAAAACAATGGTAGACAATGGGACTATCAAATATATATGTGAAGATAGAAGTATGTTTTTACCTCCTATAAAATTATGGGTGATGACTAGGAAATTATCCCTGCAAAATTGTAGGGATGTAGAGGAAATTAAGAGTGTTGGAAACTTTGAAGGTTGCGATTTTTGTAAAGAACTATGAATTATAGACTAGTCTATGTTGTGGAGATATGTAGATAATGTAGTTGACAACTATTCTAATATTAACTCAATTTAATTTTTACAATGGTGTTGCAATTTGGAAAACATCCAAATAGACCAATGAGGTGAAGTGTTTAAGAGATCTCAGTAAATTACGTTTGATATAAAACCACTAAGAAAAAACTTGTGAGGAATACATGGAGGGCATGTGGCTTAAGCCTAATTCACATATTAAGAGTGATGGTAACCCAAATTGAATTTGAGAGTTCCTCAAAGGTTAGGTTCCGATGGATAAAAACGAATCACTTGTCAATCAAGAGACACTATCCAATATAGTCCATCCTTATGATGTATAATTGTGATGGATAGTGTGTGACTATAATATATAGAGGGTGCGTTTATACTCTTAATAAATCCATAGCTCATGAATGAGTGACATGCTTGACTGTATTGCACACTTGATAGATTCACCTATGTGAGTGGTAGAGGTAGGGCCTCCTCTATGGGAGCTTGGGCAATTCTATAGAGCCACTCATAAAATCCAGGTAACGATGCAAGGCCAAAATGCTAACTAATGAGATCATCGAATCGCGTGAGAGATAAAGGTTCATAGAAGTTCTAATCCATGAACATTAACTCCTGGAGTTCAGATTTCATTCGCTTTATGTGCTAGTTAGTCCAAAAGACCCCAGGATATATGCATTGAATTCTCATGCTCATGGAAAATATATTTAAAATAATATTTAATACTTTTTTTAGATAAAATAGTAGTAACTTTAAAATATGTTGGAGATTATTGTACTTTTATACTTATATTTAAAATATATTTAAGTATTATTTATTCCATGATTACACACTGAATACGTTAGTTTTCCAAAAATTTTAAAAGTTGAAGTTAAAAAGATTAAATATTAGAATGTTGGAAATACATCAATCATTTTTATTGCTTTAGAACATTTGGATCAATCTTTATTTGGTTTTAACTCAATAAGCTTGCGTACGTTGAGTATGTTGGGTCTTGTGTACGTTGTGTGACTAGTATCAATTGAATTTACAATTTTCTAGACAGGTAGTCTTTGATTCTAGTACTACCAAAAATACCGAGGTACGCACTTTAAAACACATATATTTACTATCTTATTTTGAGACCTATAATCTTTCTCCCAACAATCCAATAAAGTTATTCTTATAGGCTCATTAATTTAAGTACAAGAGTTAGTGAGAAGTGGTTATTATTCTATGGAGAGTATGTATTAGTCATGAAAACTATCTGCACTAAGTGATTTACTCATAGTGACGAAATACCTTTAAGTTTAATGTCTAATACGCCTCAGTCATAAATCGATAAACACTTTAATTTTATTGTGTTATTTTATTTTATTTTATTCCTTCTTTTTTGTTATTATCATGAGCAAATATTTTATTATTTAGATTTATTGTTTATTTTATTTGTATTATTCAAATTAATTTTCCAACATGGTTAAGCAAAGTGTACCGCAATATTTGAACTAGTTTGACCTCCAATGTAAGATTTATATCCAATCCCCATGGAAAGGTGAGAGTTTCAGTAATTCAAAGTTTTCAAATGCAAATCAAAACTTACTACTCAAAAGTCAAAACACTTGTAAGCTAAACAAAGCCAAAGAGAATCACTCTTTCACAAAACTAAAACTTGCCACTTAACACAAATGTAAGCTAAACCAAATAAAAGAGGATCACCCTCTCACAAAACAAATCGAATTAAGACAAAAGGAGCACAACTCCTTACAAACAAAGATTTTCACTCAAATGACCATTTTTCTCCAAAGATGCCTCACAAAAAGAACTCAGCATTTTTCAAAATAATATTCTAATTGACACTGAGCTCTCAAGCAAATAAAGATAGCACTAAAGTTCTTTCCCAAGACGCAAGAGAATTTGAGAGGAGAAAAAGATTGAGTAATATATTTCCAATAAAGTTGGCAATGCAAGCTCTTTTTTCAAGGAACAATGGCGGCCTGATGCTTCCTCAAATAGAGCAAAATTTCGACCATTTCAAGCTGAAGGATGACAATTGGTGCATCCTGCTCTCTCTCCAATGAGATGTCCATTTCAAGTTTTGTCCTTTTACATTTATTTTTTCGACAATGGTTCAAGGGCGAATTTTATAGTAGAAAAAGATGAGTTTGGGATCATGTAGTCCTTAAATCTTAACTATTAAAATTTCAATCCAATGGATGATATTAACTATAATCAAAATATGGATTTGTGTTTAATATTCTTAAAAATTAATTGAGAAGTATTTTGTCTATTTTATCTATTAATTTTTTTCTCAATTCTCTCACCCACACCATTCCTTTCCTAAAACCAGATCCACCACCACGCCTCCCCAGGCGTCCGCGCCGCGGCCATCACCACCATCCCTGCTCACACCCTCGCCGCGTATGGAGATGGAGGAGGTTTGTCGCCCATGGTGGCCTTGAGCGTTGCACCCAGCACCGCCCCTACACCGTTACTCTCTCTTGGCACCACCACCAATCTTACACCACTATTCTCTCCCTCCCCCACTCCACCATTCTCTCGATGACATTCTGAACGAAATATGCATTCGCGAGGTTGCATCTTCAGTTGCTACAGCACTTCTCCCTGTATTGTCAGGAACCCAAGTTCGTATAATTGGGGTGAGACACCTCCTTCAAAGAGTATTCAATTTTATGATAAGTCAATGTAAACTATTCATAATCAATGGTGGATTTTACTGCTTGTCAAACTTTTCGATTATTGAATGAAAATAAACCAAGAAGCTCATGGTGCGTAGTACACATCTCACCAGAACATATATGTCAAAAAACAAAAAATAAAAACCACTGCTCTTCTCGACACATTTATGTCCATGCTAAGTATTATAAAAATAGTTCGTAGCTTGAATTTTTTTAGGCATATCTCAGATGCTTAAAAGGAAGAGAGTGAGGGTTTACACTTTATATGCAAAAAGTTGTTCACAGGCATGAGATGGATGAGTGAGCTCTAGGTCAAACCCAGTGCGTAAGAGAATAAAAAATAAAACAGAGGGATATAAAAGTAATTTTGTCATTTATTTTTATTCCCATATTACCCTTCACCACATGATCCCAAACTCATTTGTCCCACTATAGAGTTTGCCATGGTTCACATATGAAACCCTATGAATATCAAAATCTAGAAACCTCAACACATACAATTCATATGGAGGATAGGATTGACATCAAATAAAGTACTAAAAGGGAATCACTCTGCCTTGTAATCATCTATTCAGCTTCCTAATATAAAAAGTTAAGGAAATCACTCGATCGCTTGCACACAAAGTTTCTTAAAAGAAATCAAAAAAATTTCATTCAAATAAAACCTAAAGAAAAGTGATTAGTTTGGAGATATTTATTGCTTTTATTTAGATTAAACTTATTTTCTAACCCTATTAGAATAGACCCAAATTATTACATTAAAATTTGGCTTAACAAAAATAAAAATAAAATAAATCTTAAAATATAAACTAATAAACTAAATAAATTAAACTTGACCTAATATGACTGAAATATATACTTAATGTAAATTAAGTCAATAATAAAATTTTTATTATTTTTGGTACTAAAATATCCATTTTGGCCTCGCAAGTGTCTTGAACTCTCCTTAATCCGTAGCTCTCCTTGGATTAATTAATTGCAAATGAGTGGGGATGACTTGCTGTTAGGAGAAGTTCTATCCTCCTCCTAGAGGAAATGCACTCTTCCTCCATAACATCACACAACCACTCATCTAACTTTTTTGTTATATCTTCTCTCTCATCTCACATGTGTTTGTGGCTAAAATTCACTCAGAGGAAGAAAAAACATTGATACAAGTATTTTTCTGATGTCAGTTAGTAGAAAAAGAAAATTTTATTGACTTGCTTTCGGCTGTATGTCAGAAGTTGTTGGGTTGATTTTTCAATGGTTAATTAATTAATTTTAGTCTTAATTAATTAATAGCAACTGAGCGGGTAAGTCACGCATGTAGTGACAAGAGAAAATAAAAGAAATGCCGCAACCCAAGGATACATTCTATTAAATATTTGTACATTTTAAGAATTAATATTTCCAACATCAACCTCAAATAAAGAAAAAATCAACATCAACATGTACTTAAAATAGTCACTATGAATAATAATGAATATTCCTCTTATTTAAATGTGGGTGAGGAAATTAGTATGCACATGAATAATAATCACAAATTAAAGTGGATTTTTTAACACTCTATAAAATTTATGGATATTGATATCTATTAGATAACTTGTGATTGAAAATTTGTCACGTATTTTACTAACTAAATTTATTAATATTTTAAATATTTATGATTAAATCATAACTTTTAAATTTAAAAGGATATTGATACCATTGAAATAGCATAAAAAAACCTAAATTAAAAGGAATAAACTTTTGGTTATTAGTTGGCAATTGCAGATAGCATCCATGACCGAGGAAAAATATAACTTGATGATTACAACCCCATTAATTATTTGTACACTAAGTGTTGACAGCATTCGCAATAATGTCATTAAGTGAATTAGGGTCTATTTGGTTTAGTTTCAGTTTTATTTTAGTTTTCAATTATTAGAAATTTGTGAAGAAAAAACTGAAATCTGAAATTAAAACTTGAAATTGAAATTTGTAATTTTTAGTATTTCTTTCACAAAATTTTAAAAACTGAAAACTGAAAATAAAAACTGGAAATTGAAGCTAAACGTATCCTTATTGTTCATAATTGGTGATTTATATGCATTTATAGTGCAAGTTGCGACTCAGGTTAAAATCATGTTCAAGCGACTATTGCAAGACCAATACTCGAGAAAATATGCACCATTCATACACTAATTTAACAAATTCAACTCACCAATTTGCCTTGACCCACGTTAAGTTTCAAATAAAAGACATGCAACATATTTCTTTCCTAGAACAGATCAGGCATGAGAGCTCTGTGGAACCAATGTCCACCATAATTGCTCATAGATGCCTAAGTATACAATTTTTTGTTACAATTAAGCATAAAATTTGCATACAGGGATCATATGAATACTTTAGTTGGAAAACTGTAACTCACAATAAAAATAAGAAGAAAGAAACATTAGAAATAGAAGTTTAAACTGTGACTATCGTCTATCCTTTAAATGAACTTACATATGCGAATGGATTAGTGACGTTTGATGATAGATATATATTCTGGGTAACAAAAAAAATTATCAAATGATTCCTTATTTATAGTTGAAATAACCTCTTAAAACAATATAATGATAAAACTATCATTTGTTATTATTATCTTTTTTCTTTCTTTTTACTTTTTCATGCAAATAAATGAGAAAATAATCATTCTTTAATTATTATTTTTACTCTCATTTTTATTTCACCCAAACATATAGAAAATAAAAATTCACTTGATTTTTTTTTCTCTCATCTTCTTTCCACACAAGGTTGATGTAACTCTTTAATGAGCAAATTTTTTTTTATGGGTCAAACACTTGATGCGAACAGGCAATGTTTGTACATTGTTTCCATCTAATCTTAGCTAACACAAAGAAAAAAATAATAATAATTCAGTGATTCGCCTGAGAGTTCAGACAAGTTATAACGATCCTTCAAATGGATGGGATGTGGAATCAAGGTTAAATGAATTCGAAACCTCGTCTAATAATAATAGGAATGTGATAGCATCCGACCTCAACAATATTCTTATAAATATTATGTACGGATAATATTATTGAAATTTGTGTAGTTAAATTAGAACTTAACTTTCCAATCTTTGTAATCTTTGATTTCTCATCATTCTTTCATATTATGGTATCCGTTTTAGCGAAAAGAAAATAAAAATTTAAACTTACAGATTTTTTTTTTACCTTCAACCTTTTATTTTACAACTTCTTGATAAAAAAGTTACGATGACCACAAGAGACTGAAGGAAAAAAAAAAAAAAAGGCATCAAACACATTTCATTCCTTTTCCCAACCCTTGTTCTCGTTGTCCTTTCGGTTCATGGTGCGTGAGACATTTCTCAAACACTGCACAGGATAAGAAAAAATGATCACATTTTCACATGCTAAAACATCCTATATTCCATCACCCCCAAGAACTATAACTTAATTAGATTTACTTCTGAAGCGTCTTTCAAGTCCCAAGTCCGCCCCCAAGGTTGCACACACATATGTAGCTCTTTTGGCCATCCAAAGTTGTATATCATCAGTTTTGATACTTTTGGATCTTAATCTTATTCCATTAGATATCCAGTCCACTAATTAGTCTCTAGGATCCGCATGGACTGACTCCTCCTTCAGTTAATTTGCAAGCACTTCTATGGAATCTGACACTTCAGCTCTGCACACATAGAACCTTGTGACAAACGTGAAGAAGATTAGGTTCAGGAAATTCAGCACTGCAAAAAATGTGTAGTAGCAGTCAAGATGAAATTCATTTAGCTTGCTCAAAATCCACCCACTGTGGCCATGCTCCGTAGTGATGCGTGACACTGTTGAGAGAAGAAAGGAGCTGATGAAATTCCCAATTCCTAAGGTAACTGAGGAATATGCAGTCCCAAGGCTTTTCCTGTTTTCAGGGGCCTGGTCATAGAAGACCTCAATATTGGCAACTTCCAAGAATGCATCAGCTGTTCCCACGACTCCATAAGTATAAAATGAGGAAGCAAACCGAATATGCTCCGAGGAACCTGTCCACCATCGGGGACTAAATTCACTATATAAACAAATATGATCAAAAACAAATTTGCAAATATGCTGAAAAAAAATTTAGAAAGAGCAAAAGATTTGTGAAGAATAGCCATCCGATTTTTGTAACAGAAAGCCCTTTTAACATTGTTTGTAAGAATCCTCTATTCAGAAAATTACAAGCATCATCATATTTAGGTGAGGTAAGCTTCTTTTCCTGTTTCCACCAACAATCCCACCAACAACATCCCTGCAGCTCAAGTACTTCATTCAACTTTCAGTAACTTAACGTGCCACGCCACATCTGGAAGTTTGGGTCAAATTTCCATCAAGAAACATGTTTTATTTTGGAAATTTGTATTTCCATGGAGAGATGACAAGGCCACAAGTCGCACCAACCAATACATGCATCCTTCCTTGCCTCATCTTCACTTTCCTTTGCTCTGTACCTGTCAACCAAAAGCCAAAAGCAATTATATTTTTTGTTGGTCGTCTTGTTTCATCTAGTTCACTTTCTTCCTTTGATTCAAATACCGCAAAACACCAACATACCTAAGAAGGTGTGACAAAATACTGTTCTTGCTTCTTCTACGTAACTTCGTTGAAGACTGACTAGATGTATGTGCTTACTAAGAGACAGCATCCCCTTTCCCTGACATGGATTTGGCCATAGTTTTAGTACTTCCTCACCCATAAATATAGCCCAGTCTCATTGTGAAGTCACACCCACAAACTCACCTGCAATCAGTCTGCCATAATCGTTAAGCTTTTAAGGCCATATTGAAAATATGGAATTCTATTTCTACGCCATATAAAATTGAGAAACCCGAACAAATGAATAAGAATAACCTTAGCTTTTAAGCAATTCTCAGCTTGGTGCGAGAACACATGAGAAGTTCCACAATCATTCTGTCTCCCACTGGTGCGAGATCATTCTTTTTAACTTAAACCCCAACTTTAACGGCAACTTCCATATGCACTTAGAATCAAAGTCTTGCTCCCGCAAAGAACCGGGTAACTTGGGTGGGTCCAAGTCAAAAATTCTTGAAGGACTGGGCCATTTGGGTGTGACTGAGACAAATTAGGTTTGCCCCACACTTTTTGATACCAATTTTCAATACATCACGTTTTCCCAAATCATTTGTAACATAGAACTCAACAGTAATATGTCGCTCTCTAGAAGACCCATCAGAAAGAAATGTGTCATGCCATATGTAAACATGATCACCATTCAAATCGCTGATAGGTTCATAAGACCACCTAGTAGGGTACCCCACCTCTCTACCATCTGCCTTATAATATTGACAATATAGTTTAGCACCATCCTCCTTCATTTTATTAAGTGGAGAAAGAACCACACACAAAATTAACCCCAGCACCATGGAGTGGGAAGGGAGTTTAATAGTGAAACGGGGCCTGGTGGTTCGATATGTAAACTGCTTTGGAACACTTCTTCCTGGTGAACAAACCTTAATAAAATTATAGGTAAAAGAACGAGGTTCTACAGCACCCGGCGTCCAAAAGCGATGAGCATGTTCATACCTTGAGCTATGGCCCGGTGCAGTGTCTCCTAGTGAACGAAGCTTCACACCCACATTTTTCATCGTTGCATTCATTGCTGTTAACTGGGCACCTTCCAAGATTCGGTGGCGTGATGGTTCATCCAGTTCCAAGCAATTCTCAAACGAGATGTATTTCGCTTTTCCTGTTATCACTTCTGCAAAAGTATTCAAAGTGGATACTGTCACCAAGGACGTGCAGTTAACTGCAAAAAGCTTTTTGATACATGTTGGAAGCTCAGGTAGGCTCTTGAGGTTCTTGCAATTCCTTAATGACAGGATTTCCAGATTGGTGAGACGCTTGATACTTGTAGGCAATGTCTCTACACTGCTTCCATCTAATCCCAGCTCATGTAAACAGGATAATATGCTGATGTTGTCAGGGAGTTCAAACAAGTTACAACAATCCTTCAAATATACTAACTCTAGAGATCTTAAGCTGTCAAATAAGTCATGCAACTCCTGTTTGTCAAATACTAGTAGACTGCAATTAGAAATTCTAAGCTCGCAAAGCCATCTTAGGAATGATAGCTCATGTGGAAGATTTTGAAGTCTTAAACACTCTAGATTGAGCCACCTAAGCTTGCTTGAACGCCCAATTGAAGAGTACAATTTTACTATTCCTGCATTGTTTAGATCCAAAGTTTTCATCTCATAGGACGACACTGAAAATTCCTCGAGACTTGTGCAGCCGTTGACACTGATCTTCTTGAGAGATCTTAAATGTTTCTCGCTTTTTAGACTGCTAAGTTTTTTGCAACCATCTAGCATCAAAGTTTCAAGTGTATCAAGAGATAAAATAGATGGATGAAGCTCAGCCAAATTCTCGCAACCAGACAGATTTACCCATTTAAGCTTAGATGCCTTGGACAAGTCTGGGAGATTCTCCAAGTGTTTGCATTCGCTTAGATCAATTCCCTCTAAATTCTCAACTTTCTGAAACAATTAAAAAGTAGACATCACTATATAGAAAATCAATCATCACAAAACAAAACATGTAAGCATAGATTAATGCTGCTGGAAAACTTTTACCTTAACGCCATGCCAAAGTTCTGTAATATGACTATGCGCCATGCGAATCTCAACAAGCATCTTAGTACAAAGAGTGTTTGGAAGAGACTTCAACCGGTATCCATGCCATTCAAGGTACCTCAACTCACCAGAAAATTTATTAAGGACTATAGGATAGTCCATGTTACCCAATGTCTTACCCGAGGTGATATATAATTTCAGAAATCTTACATCAGTCATCATGCAGAACGCATCTGGGTTCAACCGTAAATCGTCAACTTCAGACAAATCTAATTTTATGCCTTCAATTACATCACTCCCCTAGAAAAAATAAAATAAAATAAGTGAACATGTATCAAATTAACATAGAAATATTTCTATCTGAAACTAGCTTATTAAGTATCATTATATACAATGAATGTATGTTTCCTTACCTTCTTTTTATATTCAAGCACATCAGAAACTTCTTCAATATCCTTCAATCTGCTTCGTTTTCCAGGGTTTTTAATGTCTTGACGAACTATATTCAAACCCATATCTTGTATTAAGTCATGCATTTGTATTCTATTGTCACTAGAAATAGTTATAAGAGCTTTATCTTCAAGGATCTTTAATCCACTGGTGGCAAAGAAGCCGCAAGCATTTAGTATCCTTTCCACGAAATCTTTATGTTCGTCTTTGAAAAAAAATGCAATGTCAAGAAATATGTTTTTCTCTAGAATGTGTAGTCCATTGTAGCTCACACGCAACACATTCTGAATTCCATCATAGGGATAATCCTTGACTTTTTGCAATTCACTGTCCCAAAATTCAGTACTTGTGTCACGAAGATTCGAACCCAAAACTTTCAAAGCCAATGGAACACCCCCCGCATAAACAACTGCCCTTCTGGAGAGAGCCTCGTATCCTTTCTTGGGAAGCCTGTCTTTGAAGGCTATCGAGCAAAATAGCGCTAGAGATTTCATGAAGTTCCAGGTCTTGACCTCATATATATCATCCTCATCAACTATTCCCCTAAGCAAATGCTTATTTCTTGTTGTTATAATGAGTTTACTCTCTGGACCTCCATAACTACACTCTTTGCACAATACTTCAAGTTGTTCTGAATTATCCACATCATCAAGTACAACGAGGACTTTCTTATTGCTAAGCCTTCTCTCAATGAATGTTGTAGAGCTTAGATGTTCATCCTTTAGTAGCTCATGGAGCAGCTTCTCCCGTAGAGATGTAAGTTTGCTTTGTCCTGTGTTTTGTGACACTTCTCTCACATTTTCCAAGAAACAAGTGCTATCATATTGGGGAAGGAGTTGAGAAAACAGAGCTCTAGCAATGGTTGTCTTGCCTATTCCGCCCATGCCCCATATTCCAATTACTTGGACATTTTGACTTTTGTTTCTCGACAGTAACAGTTTGACGTCCTCACAAATATTGTCTAATCCAATAAGATCTTGCCCTTTCAGTTCATTAGGGAACCTTAACTCCAGCTTTTTCAATACATCTTCTACAATTTTGTCAATGACTTGAACTTGTTCCTAGCAAAGGAACGAACAAAGATGAGACAAATTAAAGGATCGCTTAAATTCATCATGAGTGAAAAGATCAAATAAACAAGTTATCAAACACACATACACTACTCTAATCAAAATACTCCAAAGAATTTAATGTATGTATACTAATACAAAAGAGTGGTAAATTATCAATACAAAGAATTAATGTTGATTGGATTTGTGAAGTTTCTATGCTAAATATATTTGTGCCACTATCATTATTGAAATTTTAATCATCCACATTATGTGGTAAGATTCTAACAAATTAAGCTTAAAAAGAATGTAGGTTTATAGTACTCTAGAAATCCACGTAGAAAGAATAGATGATAATTACTGACTTGTATTCACGATTACGAGTGTCCCGTCCACATATATTGGCCGCTTCAGTGAGAGCAGCTTTCCAATCACGCAGTATGCTAGAGATTCTCGCCTTGTGATAGTAAAACAATAATCTCGTTCATGTTTTGCAAATGCTTCCCCGTATGGCCCTGTCTGGTTTCGTATGTCTGAGGGATCAACCTCATAGAACACAGGTATAACTACCAGCCCCATCTTTCTTCTACAGCGAATTATTTGGACGAGTTCATCCAAGCACCATTTTGAGGATACATAGTTCTTGGAGAACACCACGACCGCTACATGGGATTCCCAGATTGCGAAGTCCAGAGATGGCCGAACATCATCTCCTTTTTCAAGGTCCTCATCATCCGCGTATGTCTTGATTCCTGCTTGTTTGAGTTTGGAATGAAGGTGGCTAATGAAATTGGTTCGGTGTCCTCACCTCTGAAGCTAACAAAAACATCGTAGATTTTACGGGAAGAGGACGTCTCCATTAGCTACTGCGAACGCAAGAAAGAATGAACGAACGAATTCACTCTTCTTCCTTAATTGGATTGCAGTTTAGATAGGTGAACAATGGAGAGCAGATCGTCAGGTTGTATTACATACTGCGTGAGAGGCAATATGCATCTTAGCTTAGTTCAATTACAGACTTTTGACATAAAAAATAATTAGTTTTTTGACGTGTGAGATAAATAATAGTAATAATAATAATTTAATTGAAAATTCTAAATGATTACGATTCCAACACGTCATTTTTATAAACATTCACATAAAATTAGTGGAATTCATAAATAAATAAGTACATTATAAATAAAGTTGATGGATTCCATTTTTTAATTGTGTGTAAGAATAAGCTATTAGAAGTGTGCACATGCAGAAACTTCTCAATTTAATTTCTATCACCTAACCTAATTCACTTCCACCCTCTCAGCGAATATAATTTGATCAAATTCAGACTGTCTTCTCTTTGCGATGCCTTCTCTACTTTATGGTTCCAGCTTCTCTGTGAGCTTCCTCTAACGGTGATTGATTATTCCTTGGCTTGCACCAGAAAGGTTGCATGTGTAACAAAACCTACAGTTAGTTTAGAAGTCCATGTCACACAAAATTATGCCTATAAAATTTTAAATTAATCTAAAATTATTTAATATAATTTTTATATAGTATTTGTGTGTTTGATTGGGAGGAAATGAGAATTAAGAAGGAGACGGTTTTACTTTATTTCATTGCGAATTAAAATGATATATTACAGAATAAGTAGTACAAAAAAGGAGGTGCGACGGTTTATGACATTTTATACACTGGTTTCTGAATATAGTTTAAAACTTTTTTTATACTAGTTTATAATTTTTTTTACATGGTTTCACATTTTATCCTAAATTAGTTTAGTATTTATCCTTAATAGGTTAATAACTTTTTGCGTATTAATTTATAACTTTTTGTAACACGTATTTAGAGTTTTCAACTCTAATTTCTATCAATAACAACAAATCTCAAATTGTAGAAGATTCATTCTCAATTCGTTTTGTTATTGAAAAAACTGAAAAAAAAAAAATAATCATTAATGTCTTGGGACATAAACCATAGATACATTAAAAAACAAATGAATTGAGTTAAGCTTTACACGTGAGCATTAGTTTTGTGTCCTATAAATAGATCTTGATTTTCCTTTTTCTTCTTTCTATGAACTATGAAGAACCAGAGAAAAAAGGTGACAAAAAGAAAATGAAAACTTTTAAAGGGATAGTAATTAAGAGACAGAAACAAGATAAAGAGAGAATAAGTTTTGAAAAGGAGGGATAAACTTTTTCTTTTTTCTTTTAATTTTATCCTTTTATATTTTATATTCTTATTTTGTATTGTAATAAGATGTAAGTGTATAATAACTTTATGTGGTGTGCATATATCATTCCTCTTATTGTTATGACCTTTAGATAAATTAAACTCAAATCATGTGATTAATGACGGAAGGATCTGAACTCTCCTTAATCCTTAGCTCTCCTCGGATTAATTAATTGCAAATGAGTGGGTATGAGTTGCTGTGGGTAGTAGAAAAAGAAAATTTTATTGACTTGCTTTCGGCTGGATGTCAAAAGTTGTTGGGTTGATTTTTCAATGATTAATTAATTAATTAATAGCAAGTGAGCAGGTAAGTCACGCATGTAGTGACAAGAGAAAATACAAGAAATGCCGCAACCCAAGGATAACAATTCTCTTAAATATTTGTACATTTTATGAATTAATATTTTCAACATTAACCTCAACTAAAGAAAAAAATCGACATCAACATGTACTTAAAATAGTCACTATGATTCAGACAAGTCGTGTCGACTAACCATCGAAGTGTAAGTGTGTAACCACCAATAAATACACATCATTTACTTGATAAATTAGATTCACCATTGGCATTTATTATAATGAATATTCCTATTATTTAAATTACACTCTAGATAAAGATGAAATTGTTATTTTCATCTTATAGATTTTATATAGTCAAATAATAAATTAACATATGTAAGTGTTAAAGTTATTAATATAATATGTTGAAGTTAATGCATATAAAATAAAAAGTCCTCTTAACATGTTATAGTTTACTTGTTTTCTTTCTCTGTTTCTCCCTCACATCCATGTTTACAACTTTTTGCATATAGGCTTACAACCTTTTATGAACAAGTTTACAATTTTTTACATCTGTTTATAACTTTTTATATGCTAATTTATAACTTTTTATATCAATTACAATATTTCGTAACATGTATTTCTAATATTTTAACTCCAATTTCATGTACCAATAATTTATTAAATAATCGGGTGAGTTCTCATGTACAGATAACTTATTAAAACATTATAAATGTGTGTTGTGAAACAAATGAGAAAATAATCATTCTTCTATTTTTTTAACTCTCATTTATTTCAATTCACCCAAACATATAGAAAATAAAAATTCACTTCATTTTTTAAAATTTTTTTCTCTCATTTTCTTTCCACACAAGGTTGATGTAACTCTTTAATGAGAGAATTTTTTTTATGGGTCAAACACTTGATGCGAACGGACAATGTTTTGTATATTGTTTCCATCTAATCTTAACTCAAGCAAAATAAAAAATAAAAAATTGTGATTTGCCAGGGAGTTCAGACAAGTTACAACAATCCTTCGAATGGATAGGATGTGGAACCAAGATCAAATGAATTTGAAACCTCATCTAATAATAATAGGAATGTGATAACATCCGACCTCACAAATATTCTCATAAATATTATGTAAAGATAATATTATTAAAATTTGTGTAGTTAAATTAGAACTTAAACTTTCCAATCTTTGTAGCCTTTGATTTCTCATCATTCTTTCATATTATGGTAAGTGCTTTAGCGAAAAGAAAATAAAAGTTTAAACTTACAGATTTTTTTTCCTTCAACCTTTCATTTTACAACTTCTTGATAGAAAAGTTACAATGACCACAAGAGACTCAAGGGAAAAAAGAAAGCATCAAACACATTACATTCCTTTTCCCAACCATTGTTCTTTCGGTTCATGGTGCGTGAGACATCTCTCAAACACTGCACAGGATAAGGAAAAATGATCAGATATTCACATGCTAAAACATCCTATGTTCCATAACCCTCAAGAACTATAACTTAATTAGACTTACTTCTGAAGGGTCTTTCAATTCCCAAGTCCGCCCCCAAGTGGCACACACATATGTAGCTCTTTTGGCCATCCAAAGTTGTATATCAGTTTTGATACTTTTGGATCTTAATCTTATCCCATTGAAAAATGTTTGTTTTACAATAAAATTATACAACAAATGCACACCACACACATTATAACCATTAGATGTGATGAGTGATCCCCACTCACTCACCATATCTAATGGTAATAAGGTGTGTGTTGTGCATTTTATTGATCAGCTAACATTACTCTATTCCATTAGATATCCAGTCCACAAATTAGTCTCTAGTGATGGTATCAGAACACTTAAGAAGGAGGGGTTGAATTAAGTGTTCCTTAAAAATTTTCTACACATTTTCTCCAACTTATATCCTACATAAGTCCTCATCCTCCAAGTGAGTGTATCCACTATCAATTTGCACAATAAGTGTAAACATTGAGTATTCTTTTCCCAAGCCTCTTCAAGCTCTTACCCAAGTAGTCTTTTCAAAACTCTCCAAGCTCCACCTAAGTAGTATTTTCAATGAGTCTCTCCAAGCCCAATCAACCAGCTTATATCTCACAAGATAAAACTTAAAATAACAGTTTCTGATTAAAGTTTGTTGTTTCACTCTTAGGAAAAATATAACACTTTATACAGCAACTTTCTAAACACTATCAAAAAATTATAATAGCAACTATGACAAGTTGAGAGAAAATGAAAATGTTTTGGTTTTGAATTTGAATTTGCAAAAGTATAGCATTGGTTTGCCTTTCTTTCCTCTTCTGAACATCTTCCAAGTTCAACTTTTGTAGGAGGATGAGTATTTGACCATTTGAGGATGCTTGGGAAGGTGAGTGCGTAGCTCTTGAAACAAGTTTTCCTTTGCAATATGAGGCTGCTTCTCCTTTTCTTTTATGTAATATTATCCAAGGTTGTCACAAAAGAGGAAATGTCCGTTTGAGCATGTGAGAGAAAGATCCTTTGACTTGTTTGCTTTTTCAGACTATCTAATATAACATCAGCACATATTTCTTGTTCATTCCAACAAGCAATGCATCATGGGCTTCAAGGTTTGCCATGTTTGGCAAATATTTTTCTGCACTCTGTTTCCTTTTCTGTTGCTTGCTCAATATGTGCTAAAATGCCAACTCAAGTTTTGATTTGCTTAGAAGCAAACCATCAACGTATGTCAATCAATCTTAAATGTGACTGAAACACTTAATAAAACTGATTAGAAGGTTTAGCAAAAGATAATTAATCTAAGCACAATCAATATTAATATAATTACTCAAAGTGTTTAGTCATCATACCAGGATACATAAACCAACATCTAGGATCCGCATGGGCTGACTCCTTCTTCAGTTAATTTGCAAGCACTTCTATGGAATCTGACATTTCAGCTCTGCACACATAGTACCTTGTGACAAACGTGAAGAGGATTAGGTTCAGGGAATTCAGCATGGAAAAAATGCGTAATAGTCAAGATGGAATTCATTTAGGTTGTTCAAAATCCACTCTTTGTGGCCATGCTCCTTTGTGAGATGTGACATGTGAGAGAAGAAAGAAGCTGATGAAATTCCCAATTCCTAAGGTAAGTGAGGAATATGCAGTCCAAGGCTCTTCATGTTTTCAGGGGCATGGTCATAGAAGACCTCAATCTTGGCAACCTCCAAGAATGCGCAGCTTTCCCACGACTCCACAAGGATAAAATGAGGAAGCAAACCGAATATCTCTTAGGAACCTGTCCACCACAGGACTAAATTCACTATATAAGCAAATATGATGAAAAACAATTTTCCAAATATGCTAAACAACAAATTTAGAACGAGCAAAAGATTTGTGAAGAATAGCCATCCGATTTTTGTAATAGAACAGGGTGCTTTGGAGCAAAATAATCCCTTTTAATTCTCTCTCTAAAAAAAAAGCCCTTTTAACATTGTAAGAAACCTCTATTCAGAAAATTACAAGCATCATCATATTTACTTAGGTGAGGCAAGCTTTTTTCCTTCCACCAACAATATCCTTACCTCTTTTCCTATTCCCACCAACAATACCCCTGCAACTCAAGTACTTCATTCAACTTTCAGTAACTTGTCACCCCACATCTAGAACTTTGGGTCAAATTTCCATCAAGAAACCTATTTTATTTTGGAAATTTGTATTTCCATGGAGAGATGACAAGGCCACAAGCCGCACCAACAAATACATGCACCCTTCCTTGCCTCATCTTCACTTTCCTTTGCTCTGTACCTGTCAACCAAAAGTCAAAAGCAATTATATTTTTTGTTGGTCGTCTTGTTTCATCTAGTTCACTCTCTTCCTTTGATTCAAATACCTGCAAAACACCAACATACCTAAGAAGGTGTGACAAATACTGTTCTTGGTGAATAGTAGATAAAGTTTCTTGAGCTTCTTCTACTTCTTGATTGAACTGACTACATGTATGTGCTTAATTGGAGAGTGCATCCCTTTCGTAAGATGGATTTGATTACAGTACTAGCATTTCCTCATCCATAATACAGCCAATCTCATTATAAAGTCAACCATACTCACCCAACAAGTCTGCCATAATCGTTAAGCTTTTTAGCCATATTGAAAATTTGGAATTTTATCTCTATGCCAGATAAAATTTAGAAACCTGAACGAATAAATAAGAATGACCTTAGCATCATCCTTATATAACTGACACAAGATTTTAGCACCATCTTCCTTCATTTCATCAAGTAGAGAAAGAACACACACAAAATTAACCCCAGCATCATGGAGTAGGAAGGGAGTATAATAGTGAAATAGGGCTCGGTGGTTCGATATGTGAATTGTCTGGAACACTGCTTCCTGGTGAACAAACCTTCAGAAAATTAGAGGTAAAAGTGCAAGGTTCCAGTATGCCGTATCCAAAAGAGATGAGCAGGTTCATACCATAAGTTATGGTTAAGGAGCAGAGATTTTTGATAAACAAACCTTCACATCCACATTTTTAATCATTGCATTCATTGCTGTTAAGTGGGCACCTTCCAAAATTCGATGGCGTGAAGGTTCATCCAATTTCATGCAATTCTCAAACGAGATGTACTTCACCTTCCCTATTGTCACTTCTGCAAAAGTCTCCAAAGTGGATATGGTCACCAAGGATGTGCAATTAACACATAAAGCTCTTTGATACGTGCAGGAAGCTCAGGTAGGCTCTTAAGGTTCTTGCAATTCCTTAATGACAGTTTCCAGATTGGTTAGACGCTTGATGCTCAGGCAATGTCTCTACACTGCTTCCATCTAATCCCAGCTCCGTAAATAGGATAAGGCGATGTTCTCAGGGAGTTCAAACAAGTTACAACAATCCTTCAAATATATTAACTCTAGAGATCTTAAGCTGTCAAATAAGGCATGCAGCTTCAATTTGTCAAGACTAGTAGACTGCAATTAGAAATTCTAAGCTCCTGAAGCCCCTTAGGAATGATAGCCCATGTGGAAGATTCTGAAGTCCCAAACACTCGAGATTGAGCCACCTAGCTCTGAACGCCCAATTGATGATCACAATTTAACTATTCCTGCATTGTTCAGATCCAAAGTTTCTATCTCATTGGACGATACTGAAAATTCCTTTAGAGTTGTGCAGCCATTGACACTGATCTCTGAAAGATCTTAAATGCTTCTCACTTTTTAGACTGCTGAGTTTTTTGCAGCCATCTAGTATCAAAGTTTCAAGTGTATCACGAGATAAAATAGATGGAGGAAGCTCAGACAAACTCTCACAACCAGAAAGATTTACCCATTTAAGGTTAGACGCCTTGGACAAATTTGGGAGATTTTGCAAGTGTTTGCATTCGCTTAGATGAATTACCTCTAAATTCTCAACTTTCTGAAACAATTAAAAAGCATGCATCACTATACAGAAAATCAATCTTCATTAAACCAAAAATGTACACATAAGTTAATGTTGCTGCAAATCTTTTACCCTAACCCCATGCCAAAGTTCTGTAATATGACTATGCGGCATGCGAATCTCAACAAGCATCTTAGTACAAAGAGTGTCCGGAAGAGTCTTCAAACAGTATCCATGCCATTCAAGATACCTCAACTTGCCAAAAAATTTATTAAGGACTAAAGGATAGTCCATGTTACCCAATGTCTTACCAAAGGGAATATATAATTTCAAAAATCTTAAATAAGTCATCAGGCTAAATGCATTTGCATGCAATCGCAAATCATCAATCCAAGATAGATCTAATTTTATGCCTTCGATTGCATTACTCCCCTGGACAGAAAAAAAAAAAACGTGAACAATAATGTATCAAATAAACTTAGAAATATCTTTACCAGAAAATAGCTTATATGAGCTAGAAATTTTAGAGGAGGGGAACCAAATTAGTTAATATAAAATAAAATAAAATAAATTATCATATAGAAAATGTAACATGATTCATTATATAGTGTTTTTCATATAAATTATCAGTAAATTAGAATTTATTTCATCTTTTATTTTCTCTTTTTTTAACAAAAGAGTCAATAATATTATTTTTAAACATCTCTTAGGTTCAATATAGAAAAAAAATATGCGTACAATATATTATTTAACATCAAAATAGAGTATTGATTATAAATAACCAACTAGTAAGTAGAAACTCCACTAAGTGAATAAATAAGTTAATAAGAGAAAAATCTTAAAAAATATATTAAAAACATTTATATGGTTAATCTTTTATATCATATGTCCTCCTATATCAAAAACTTTATTATTTATTATGCATAATATGTCCAGAGATCACATAATTTTTTAAGGAGGATCATAATATGAAATATTTATATAATTATACAAATGTGCAAAATTTAGAAGGGGACCATCGGCCCCTGTCGTCCCCTCCCTCCGCCTCTAATTATAAAAGTGCGCACATTGAAGGTATTGTTTCCTTACCTTCTTTTTATATTCAAGCACATCAAAAACTTCTTCAATATCCTTCAATCTGCTGCGTTTTCCAAGATCTTTAATGTCTTGACGAACAATACTTAAACCCATATCTTGTATTAAGTCATGCATTTGTATTCTCTTGCCACTTGAAATAGTTATAAGAGCTTTATCTTCAAGGATCTTTAATCCACTGGTAGCAAAGAAACCGCAGGCATTTAGTATCCTTTCCACAAAATCTTTATTTTCGTCTTTGAAAAAGAATGCAATGTCCAGAAATATCCTTTTCTCTAGAATGTGTAACCCATCATAGCTCATGCATAGCACATTCTGAATTCCATCATATGGATAATCCTTGACTTTATTCAACTCACTGTCCCAAAATTCAGAACTCCTGTTACGAAGATTCGAACCCAAAACTTTCAAAGCTAATGGAACACCCCTGCATAAACAATTGCCCTTTTAGAAAGATCCTCATATCCTTTCTTGGGATGCCTGCGTTTGAAGGCAGTCAAACAAAATAACTCTAGAGATTCCTCGAAGCTCCATGTCTTGACCTCATATATATCATCCTCATCAACTATTCCCTAAGTAAATGGTTATTTCTTGTTGTTATAATGAGCTTACTATCTGGACCTGCATAACTGCACTCTTTAAACAATACTTCTAGTTGTTCTGCTTTATCCACATCATCAAGTACAACGAAAACTTTTTTCCTGCTAAGTCTCCTCCTGATGAATTTGGGTGTTGTAAACTTCAGATGTCCGTCCTTTAGTAGCTCAGAAAGTAGCTTCTCACGTAAAGGTGAAAGTTTGCTTTGTCCTACATTTTGTGATGCTTCTCTTACATTTTCCAAGAAGCAAACACCGTCGTATCCAGGGAGGAGTTGAGAAAACAAGACTTTAGCAATGGTGGTCTTGCCTATGCCGCCCATGCCCCAAATTCCAATTACTTGGACATTTCTACTTTTGTTTTTTGACAGCAATAATTTGATGTCTTTATGCAATATGTCAAATCTGATATGGCTGTCTACAATTGGTTCGTTAGGGAACCTTAACTCCAGTGCTTGCAATACATCTTCGACGATTTTGTCAATGACTTGAGACTCGTTCCTGGCAAAGCAACGAACCAAGACGAGACAAATTAAAAGATAGATTAAATTCATTATGAGTGAAAAGATTAAATAAATAAACAAATTTTCAAACAGAAATACACTACTCCAATCAAAATACTCAAAAGTGGTAAATTATCAAACACAGAATGCTGATTGAATTTGTGAAGTTTCCGTGCTAAATATTTTTGTGCCACTATCATTATTCAAATTTTAATCATCCATACTAAGCGGTGAGATTCTAATATTGTAAGTTTGTAACATATTCAGTTTAAAGAAGAGATTATTATTTACTGACTTGTATTCACGACCACGAGTGTCCCGTCCAGATATATTGGCCGCTTTAGTGAGTGCAGCTTCCCAACTAAGCAGTCTGCCATGGACTATACTCGAGTCACTATGAGAAAAGCACAATTCTTGTTCATGCTTTGCCAACGCTTCCCCGAATGACCCTGTCCGGTTTCGTATGTCTGAGGGATCCACCTCGTAGAACACAGGGATAACTACCAGCCCCATGTTTCTTCTATAGTGAATTATCTTGGCGAGTTCTTGCAAGCACCATTTTGAGGATGCATAGTTCTTGTAGAAGACCAAGACCGCTACATTGGAGTCCCGTATTGCCTGGGACAGTGATCGCTGAACATCATGTCCCTTTTCAAGGGCCTCATCATCTATGTATGTCTTGATTCCTGCTCGTTTGAGTGCGGAATGAAGGTGGCTAGTGAAGTTGGTTCGGGTGTCCTGTCCTCTGAAGCTAATAAAAACATCGTACTCTTTGTCGTAAGGAGACATCTCTTTAGCCGCTGTGAACGCAAGAAACAAAGAACGAACTCACTATTCTTTAATTCAATTGTAATTTAGATAGATCAACAATGGAGCATATCGCAGGCTACATTACATACTGCTTGGTGGAGGCAATGCATCCTCGGCTTAGTTCAATTACAAACTTGAGATAAATAATAATAATAATAATTTAATTGCTATGACCTAACCTCACATAATGAAGTTCTCAGCTAATAGAATTTAATCAAAATGACACTGGTAGTGGGCAGTTCTATTTAATGGCAGCTAAAAATATGTATATAGAAATTAAATCCTTATAATAATAATAATAATAAGAGGAAGAATTATCTATTGTCAAAGTTTTATTTGATTGTTCTAAATACCCTTCTGCAAAATATAATACAAATTATATTAAATAAAAATAATTAAGAAGTGAACAAATAAACTGTAATATACAATAAATATTCTCAGGGTTTTTCATTATGCGTTTAATTTTTTAATTATTATATATTTATTACATATTAAAAATTTTAGAATTAATTTAATATTTATGTTTAAGTTATTATACTAAATAAATTAATAAATAATATTTACAATATATCATGATCATATTAAAATAAAAAAATAAAATCAATATTAAAGTTTTAAAATTTAATATAATTTAATAAAAATCACAAAATTATTGTGAACATGTTCGTAAAATAAAAGATACAGAAATACAAATATAATCATCATACATCAAAAGAATATTCACTTAACAATATTAATAACAATTAGCATTATAGCTCATGCGTTGCATGGTTTATCATCGTTTATTTTCATAAGATAAAGGGCAAAATCCTTTTAACCATTGAACTTTAGGTCATATAGTTTACTTAACTTTTAAAATGTGCAAAAACCTAAACTTTCAAATAATGCAAAAAAACCACATTCTTTTAAGTTGACATTCATTTTTCCGTAATAGTAATAAGCGCACAATTAAGATAAACACGCTTCCTTTTTATCAAATTTTTCAGCCCTAAATCTTCCACTAAAAAATGAACAAAAATATCATTTTGTTACAATTGAACTTTAGCATCAAAAGAGAATTTTTATCCATTTTTGAGTGAGAGATAATTTAGGGTTGGGAAATTTGATTAAAAGTAAAGATATTTTTATCTATTTAATTATGTTATAGCATGTACATGACTACTTGAGGGTGGAGATTGATGTCAACTTCACCAAATGGGTGTTTTCCATTGTTTGAGAAGATTAACGCGTTATCGATACACGTTTTGAAAAGTTAAGTGTAAACTACATGTGATCTAAAGTTTAGGGGTAAAATGCATTTTACCCTAATATAAAGTTACAAATTAATTTAACTTATAAAGGTTAAATCAATTTAAAAAAGATATTATAATATTATAGATTTTAAAATGAACAATCAAAACAAAAGTTTTTATTTAAAGTAAAATACTACCAACATGGGATTAATTAAAGTGATAGGTACATTGGTCCTTTAACCAAAGGTCTCATATTCAAGTCTTGTGAATACAAAAAAGCCTTGCGTGGGAGACTCCTACCCCTTTCAAGGACCCCAATCATGTTAGGTTGGATTAGTAAAGTTCCTAGTAATAGGATCTGAATACCTGTAGGTACATTGAAACCAAAAAATACAAATAAAATAAAATACTAACATAATCTATAATAATTTATATAAAGATCAGATAGTATATAATTCAAACTTAAAATTTAAAAATATATATTTATTATGAAAAAATAATTTGAACCACTTGTAATAAAAAATTGTAATAGCACCAAAAACAAAAATTGTACTCCCCCTATTCTCTAATAAATGTCCATATCTAAAATTTTATTTTTCTACTATTATTTGCCCTTTTAAAAATTCTAGAAAACATTAATTACTTTTTGCAAGATACCTTAAGAGGGAGAGAGAGTTAGTGGATAGATTAAATATGAGGAAGAGTGTTAGAGTAGATGATGATAAGGATAGTGTTATCAAATACACTTAAATTTATCTAACTTCAAATTCATTCAATCATTTTCTTAATATATGTGCATAAGTGAAAATCGATACTTATTAAAGAATAGGGATAGTATTAAACTAGCTAATATTTTTCAAGGTTCATTAAAATAAAAACATCATCATAAGTTTATAATAGGCACATGTTTATTACAATTTTTATAATACATTAAAGTGAAAATTTGAAAAAAAAAGTTGCAATTTTTATTAAATGATAATTATTTTTTATTTCAAAGTTTTTAATATTGATTTTTCATTTTTATATGACCACAATATATCAAAATATTTTAAATTTAATTTATTTAATATAACAGTACAGACATGAATATTAAATTAATTTTAAAATTTTTAATATGTAATAATTATCTTAAAAAACATAATAGTAATTAGAAAGTAGACACAAGATGAAAAGTCCTTTTTTTTGTTACAAGATGAAAAGTCCTTGAACATATGTATGTTGTAGATTACAATTTATTTTTCACCTTTTTCATTATTTTTATCTAATACAATTGCTATTAAGTCTTGCAGAAGGGTATTTTAGGACTATTTGATAGAATGTGACAAAAGACAAAAGCGTGTGACAAAATCCACTCCCCAATAATAATATAATCTAGATCTATACAATACAATAAAGGAAATTTCCCTTTGAGTTGATTATTTTTGGTGTCTAATTCTTTTTGACATTTTTATCCTTATGGTAAATTCCAATTAGTTTTTTTGGTTTTCCCAAAACTTTCTTCTGGCTCTCTTCTCTTTTTTTTTTTTGGGGTCAGCAAAACATCTTCACTCCCCCACCGCCCTCCCCTATCCACTCCCACATTCAAAGACAGCTTGAGATTTATAGTTCTAATATTAGGACCAATTTTGCATATTTGGACAGAAGATGATAATCAATTTTCCTAATCTTCTGTTCGCAGAGTTTATTTTACGTACGATTCCCTTTAACTTAGTATTTTCATTAGGAGTTAAAAAATCGTAAAAAAAGGACCTGAGCATGCAAAGAATGGTTATCATGGTTGCTTTCACCATTGCCACTGTCTCATTGGAAGTATATTCTTACACAAATATATATAAATGCTTGAAAGATGACCTCTCCGCATCAGCATATACAATATCAACCCTCTAATATCTACTTATCAAAAACAGTTTTTTGGATTATATGAAAAATTGTATATTATACCTAAAATATTACCTGTGACTTTTACTAAAGGATAAAAGATGTAACTTGACGGGCACGACACGGCTAACAAGTTGCTATATATATATATAAAGGGGTTCTCTACTGTAACTATCCATTTGAAACACAACTTTTATAATGACAAAAATACACCATCATATCAACAAAACTATTTTTACATCTACAACTGAAAAAATAACTATAATTTATAATCACTTCTCATATTTTTAATTATTTTTTAATTTATTATTTTTTCTTAAATATTTTAGAAAAGTGAAAATACAAAGTGAGTAGCACTTGTCAGTTTAATGATAAAGAAAATAAAAACTCACGACGATTTAACGACCGTGAAGGCGAGTTTTGTAGCTCTTGATTTTGAATTGGAAGGCTAAGAACTTTCCTCGATCCTTTCTCCCGATTACTTAATTGCAACGTCGCAAGTGAGTGAGGATATCGGCGTGCTCTTTTGGCGTCTGTCAAGTCTCAACAATTGTTGGTTTGATTTTTCAACGCTAGATGTGTAATGATAAAATCATAACCTTCAAAGGAACTCAATCATGAGGTACGTATGTCAAGAATGAACAAGTAAGTATCATCAACAGTGAAGAAGTGCGTACCGGAACAGGGGGAAGGGGTCAGAGCAGTAATTTATGACAAAGAGATACGGCGACCGGATAGAGCTGCGGCTGCGTCCTGCGACTGCTAGAGATCGGAGAAGTAAACATCAACTGGAGGGAGAAGCTGCATCTGTGTCAGTCGAGACAGCGACCTGCGAGAATGAGCTAGGGGAGAAACTTAATTGGGTTGGGTTCCAAAGTAAACATGATTTTCACTTAAATTATTGACTAAAACCCCAATTTACCCCATCGTATGAATATGTATCCTGACAAATTAGTCACTTAGATTTAGAATTCTTATCCTAGTTTCTCAAATTCATAAATGAGGAGAGTTGGTCTCTCTATCAAAATCTCATTCTAAACTTGCAAAAATATAAATATTTTGTTAACTTACATACATATTAATTTTACGGTCGGGTAACTGCCCACTCCTCTATTGGAAAACAAATGATCACTTGAAGTCAAAATTTTTATTCTGAGTAGAGACTATGGTGAGAGAGAATATGAAGAAAAATATATAAATAACTTCGTTTAGAGTGCGAGGCAAGTAAGAGTCGACTATGAAAATTAATAGTACATAGCAAGTTAATAGGACAAAGCTCAAACTACAATTTTATAGAGGAATAACTTATCCTCATTTGTGAAATTTGAGGGACATATGTGATTTTTGAAATTGTAAAGGACTAATTTATTAGACTATAAATGTGAAGGGTTAAATTAGGGTTTTAGTCTAAAATATTTTTGAATGCCAGGTGTTTTTTACCTGCATTGGATTTTTAGAATGCTACATCCATTTTTTAATAAGTATCCATCTTCATTTATAGACACATATTAAGGAAATGATTAGATTAATTTAAAATTAGATAAGTTTAAGGGTATTTTACAACACTACTCTTATCATCTACTTTAACATCTCTCTCATATTTAATCTATCCACTTCTTTACCTCTCTCATAAGGATATCAAGATAAAAAAAAATTAATGTTGTCTATAATTTTTAAAAGGACAGATAATAGTAGAAAAATAAAATTTTGTAAATAGATACTTATTAGAGAATAGAAATATTATTTTTAGGGGCGGTGTTATTTTAACACTAAAAAGTAGATATTCATATGCACCCAACCTAATCTAAATGTGAGAAATGAAAGCTTTTACTTTTAAGTGGGACCACATAAATTTAAAAGTAATAGATTGAATTTTGACATAGTATCCAAGGTATGGGTGGTTAAAAAAATATTTCTTTTTGAGGTATGTTTGTTGGTGGGTTTTATAATAAACCTCTTATTTTTAGATCTATCATGGACCTTTATTATCAATTATTAGATCAAACTATCTAATAAAAATATTAATTATCCAATGGCTAATTATATCAACTTTTACAAATAAAAAAAATTAAATGATAATATAAAATTCGTTTACATCGTCAAAGTACCAATTTTAATCTCTTCAAAATAACAAAATGTACTTTAAAACATTCTTCATCATCTAGTCATTTTATAGTCGTATATCATTAAATTATTTTTTTATTGAAATATCATTAAAAAAATTTTATTCTTATTATAATTATGTATCTTAAATATTGTATAAGAAAATATAATGTAATTGATTAACACTATAAATTAGTATATGAAAATTAATATCAAAATAAAAATCTATCTCTATGGCAAGAAAAATATATCTAATTGTATAATTCTAAGCTTTTTGTACAAATGAGTAGTTATAAATTTTTAAAATTTAAATTTGATTCTGATTTATAATAGTGTATTCAATTAATAAATTATTAAATTAATAAATTGAGTAAGATAATTTAATAGTGGAACATTGTTTAAATTTTATTGTAGATAAAGAAGAAAAAGGAAACGGAATGATTTTAGGGAAAAAAAATTTCCAAATTTTTCATACATAAATGAATAGTTATAAATTTTTAAATTTTAAATTTGATTGTAGGTAGAGAAAAGAAGAAGAAGAAGTAGAGTAATTTAAGAAGTTGAGCGACTTTAAACTTTATGTAATAACTTTTTGTTCCGTTTATATATTGATATATGATTTGATATGATATCAGCAAGCTCCCAAACTGAAGCTGAGGTCAGCTCATTCAAATTGATAGTGTCTATAGCAACAAACGAGGGGAGGGGAGGGGTGGGGTGAATAGCCAAGCCAAGGTGCTAGCTAGTATCATGGTTCTCTTGCAGGGCACAGACGAGTAGGGGGCTGACACTGAGCATGCTGTATGTCTTAATGTTCAAAGATTGATGAAGCACATCTCGGTTTTATGCAGGCCAAAATTCAATTCCCGTAGACGATTTCGAATCACTTGTGTGCTCATCTGAAACAAAACTTTTTCTCAAAGGCCCTGTCGAATGGCATCATTGAAATGCTGAACAATGTTGCTGGGTGATTGATAATTTTATCAGCGGGGGTATAGTTTTGTAATGTGTGTTTGAAGCTTCGTGTCTAGTAGATATCTAGTGTCTTGAACGCATCAATTTATTTGTTGAGTGTGCAGAAAAAAGTTTTACGTGATCAAGAACTTGATCAAACCCTTCCTTCTCAAGTTCTCTATGAGAATGCACATTCAAGAATTTCTCACTACATGAATAAATTTAATAACTGGAACTTACGTAATTAGATTAGCGCTTAACCTTCCAACTTTTGCAACTTGTGATTTCCCACCATTCTTTCATATTATAGCAAGTGTATTACAGAAAAGAAAATAAAAATCTAACCTGATAGATTTTTGCTCCGCAACCTTTTATTCTACAACTTCTTGATTAAAAAAAGCTGCAATCGCCAAAAGAGACTAAAGGAAGGGAAAAAAAAACAGAGAGGCATCAAACACTTCACATTCCTCTCTCCAACCTTGTTCTTGCTGTCCTTACCCTTTCATGGTGTGTTAGATATATTTCTCAAACACCGAACACGATAAGGAAAAATGATCACACGCTAAAACGCCCTATCATCCATACCCACAAGAACTATAATTAGCTTTACTTCTGAAGTGGCTTCCAATTCCCAAACCATATCCCAAAGTAGCACACACATATGTAGCTCTTTTGGCCATCCAACGTTGTATATCAGTTTGGACATGTATGGATCTTAATCTTATTCCATTAGATATCCATTGCACTAGTTAGTCTCTAGGATCCACATGGACTGACTTCTCCTTCAGCTCTTTTGCAAGCACTTCTATGGAATCCGATACCTCAGCTCTGTACACATAGAACCTTGTAACAAAAGCAAAGAAGATAAGGTTCAAGAAATTCAGCACTGCAAAAAATGCATAGTAGTAGTCAAGATGAGACTCATTCAGGTTGTTCAAAATCCACCCTCTGTGGCCATGCTCCTCAGTGAGGTGTGACACTGTTGATAGAAGAAAGGAGCTGATGAAATTCCCAATTCCTAAGGTAACTGAGGAATATGCAGTCCCAAGGCTCTTCATGTGTTCAGGGGCCTGGTCATAGAAGAACTCAATCTTGGCAACCTCTAAGAATGCATCAGCTGTTCCCATAAGTATGAATTGAGGAAGCAAAATGAATATGCTCAGAGGAACTTGCGCTCCACTTTCAACTACCCCATGTTCTCTGGCCACTCTAAGTCTATGATTTTCAGTGGCAGATGCAATGGTCATAACCAATACGTGGATTACAAGGCCAATTCCCATTCTTTGAAGAAGGGTGATCCCTCTTGGGTTCTTAGTAAACTTTTGCATGATCTTGACAAAGAAACGGTCATAGAGCACAATGCAGATAAGCAAGGACAAGGTAACAAATGCACCTAAACTTGCTGGTGGGATTTTGAAGCTCCCAATGTGTCTGTCAAGAGTGGTTCCTTGCTTGACAAAGAGGGTATTAACCTGAGCCATCATTGTGCTAGGAACAAATGTAGCAATCAAGATGGGGATCATCTTTAGCATTTGTTTGGTCTCCTCTACTTGAGTAACAGTGCATAGCATCCATGGACTATTGCTTGAGCTTGTTTTGACACTGGCCTTGTCAAGGAACCTTCATACACATGTATACATGTATTTGTAAACACATCACAATTGCTTTTACAGATAAATGCTAAGTATACTCTTTTCATCTGAGGCATCATATGGATTCATCAATAATCCACTACCGAAATGATTAGTTATTTTATTTTAAATATTTTGTAATAATTTTCATTGATGGATGATTGATGAGTCGGATAATATCTCAAATGAAATGGGTTCAGATAATACAATTCAAAATTATACGTCTAGTGAATGAGAAAGTGGGATAAAATTTTGTACCTCAATGTTGGAGTGGACTCAATTCTGTAACTCCCTTTCTTTGCGTACTCTCCCATATCAAGCTCATATAGTTCTTTAGGGTCACAAGGAGCCGGCACTTTCCATTTTCTTAAAGCAGCCACTATGACCCTAGCCATTCTAGTGAAGGTACTCCCTGCAGGCAACTTGTGCCTATAGAAGGGTGTCCCTGCCACGAATATCATGATTGAAATTGCAAGGCCAAGAGTTGGAAGAGCATAACCAAGAGTCCAACCCACATTGTCTTGGATATAGACTAGAACAGTGTTTGCAAAGAGGGTCCCAAAGAAGATGCTGAACATCCACCAATTGAAGAAGGAGAGCTTTTGTAACTTCTCCTTGGGGTGAAAATCATCAAATTGGTCTGCACCAATGGTGGAGATGTTTGGCTTTGTTCCACCAGTTCCCACTGCTAGAGTGTAGAGTGCACCATAGAACACAGCTAACTGCAGTGTGGAGGCTTTGGCACATTTTGTCACATCCATGGCATTGCATTGCGGTGGCTTTAGGCTAGGAAGGGAAACTGCTAGTGTAAGCAGAGACATACCCTGCCAATGCCAAAATCGATGAAACAATCAAACACCAAAGATTAAGCACTAACCATCATGTTTGACCATCAGTTTCTTGTCCAAAAAGTAATCAAATATAGATTAAGATCTCCAAATTAATAAAACCTACTTTATACAGAAAAATTCTTATGAAAATGATTTTACAATGCTTGTTTTATATGCATATATAAAGAAGTGATGTTACCAATTATTATGAAAGTGATTCTACAATGCTTTGTTTTATATGCATATATAAAGTGATTCTAACTGTGGCTTTAATCTATTTACCAATTATCATGAAAGTGATTCTACAATTCTTATATGCATATATAAAGAAGTGTGAAGTTGAATAGAGGTTAAAAGAACAAATTAAAATTTTATACAGGAAAACTCAGTCCAAATCTATAGCTCGAGGAAGGGTATTGTAACCAAGTAAATCACAGGAGCTACCATCTCATTCTCATGAGTTCTATTAATTTAATTGCAATTTATAATTAATGTAACTATTTCAATACTGTAGTCCACTCAATATTATTATGAATAGATCCTCTAGTAAAAATTTTACATAATTATGTAAAAAAAATTATCATTGAGCAGAAAGATGAGATTGAACAAAGATACATGAGAGGGTCTAATTATGATAAAAAAATTTCATGTAGTTAGATTATGAGTAATTTTTTATGTGTGAGATTCTATTCCTATGCCAGCAAAATCATTCGAGCAAAATAACCCCACTTCTCAATAGTAAGGCACTAACAAACACAGCAAGATCATGTCGGGGTTTTCACTAGAGTATGAACATTACAATAGTTGAGACCAGTGATGGCAGGATTGTCGCTGTAGTGGACAAATGCGTGCACCCATTTTCACCCTTTTTTTCACCTAAAGAAGGTTCTCAAAATGATTTATTGTTTTTATTCTTTGTTACAACTTGTTGCTC
The DNA here is from genome assembly GCA_030441495.1 of Dalbergia oliveri. Lineage (NCBI taxonomy): Eukaryota > Viridiplantae > Streptophyta > Magnoliopsida > Fabales > Fabaceae > Dalbergia > Dalbergia oliveri. The sequence continues at coordinate 20,540,458 of JAMLFY010000007.1, forward strand.
GTCTATATCGTGCCTCAAGCCACTAGCCGCCACACCCCCACCAAGTTGCTATCATGAACTAGATAGTTCTGGACTATACTTGGAATTGACTGCATGTGGGTACAAAAGCATTGCCTATTGCATCTTACACCATGCGCTGGCAGCGGAGAGACACGACCATGAAAATCGGGGTCCACTAGCAAATCATAAGTATGAAAAGAATACCACATGGTTTGGACCAAGCAGTGACCGTGACACTTTCCTACTACCTTCATTTGTTTTCCTAGACACCACTGTCACGGGGTCAAATTTCCACACTTCTCCCACTATTTAACGTTTATATCAAGAAATTCTTTAGAAATTCTTATATCGACATGTAATCCTTTCGAGAAAAAAAAATGATAGAAATAAATGTTGTGCAAAAAAAATTGAGAGAGGACATATTATTATATGTTTGAGACGTGTTTTTTTATAATACATTAAAAATGATCAGATAATTTAGAAAAATTAAATATAGCTATCTAACATGTATGCTTAAAAATTGTGGATATGGCCACACTCAATTTTTCTCGTCCATCTTTAAAAGTAAACTCACTTTTGTCACTCATCCTAAAAGGTCGAGGTTGGGTTCCATCTGATTGATTGTGCTTCAAGATTATTATATTCGTCTTTTATCAGTAATCAAAAGCGTGAATTAGTGCATTATTGGTCCACCGATAGCTACTGCCGTCTTATCGTATCCCTACTGTCTTAGTGCAGTGTGATGTACATCATGCTGACAATTAATTTTTAAAGAATTAATTTAAAATTCTAGTTACGAGTTAGTGTAATTTTACATAATATCTAAAAAAATCATTTAATAAATGCCAATAAAATTTTAAATTAAAAAAATTAGACACATTAATTGAAGAAATAAAACACTTCTCTATGGTCAAAGGCTTAAATTAAATGTTTCCCTACTTGCTTTTTTGATAGACACGCTTCCCTACAAGCTTTAGTTGGTTGGTTGTTTCATCTTTCATGACAGATTTTTGTGCACAGTAATCAGCTGCATAATGTATGAAAGTCCAAACTACTAATAAATCCTTTTAATTAATCTAGTGCATAAATCAATGCCCTAGGTGTGAGAAGTTATTATTTATAAGAGTGATTTTCATTTACAATAAAGATACTTCTATAAGCGTTAAAAAGAGTGTTATTTATCCTTCCATAATGTGAAATATTATGTCAATACATTTTTTTATTATTGTATAAGATATAGCTTTAAAATAAGTGGATCACACCTCATCCAGTAATAGATAGAAGTGTGTCGCATGATATCTACAAATGATGAGGACAATAATATTTCTTGCTAAAAAAATATACCTCTATAAGGGACTTGTTGATAGTATTATAATTAGATATAATAAAAATATAAAGCATTTTAGGATAGTGGATAAGACAAGCGTATTTTTCTCTCTATAATATTTATTTCAGTATTTACTTTCAACGTATAAATAATACTATTCTTCCATTTAATAAAAGTATCTCTATATATTTTGAAAGAGAAAAACAAGTGTATAAACATCTATATTATATATTATTAGTGAATTGATAGGCACTTGCGTGCCTAATCCACATTAAAAAATAAAATATATTATTTTTTTATTATATATTTTTTAATTTATTACTTTTTTAAAATTTTTTTATAACTTCTTTCAATTATTTTAACTTTCTTTAACTTCTATATTATTGACATTTTGGGAAATTTAAAATTTAAAACCAAAAGATAGTTAAAGTGAGAAACTACCTTTATATATAGTATAGATTAGCAAATGGTATCTGTCAATTTGAATTTTTTTTATTTTTAAAGTAAAGGATATAGTATTTAAAAAATGATTTAAAATTTAACCAAAAAAAGTGAGAAGAGTTACTGTAGTTCTTTAAGTTGTAAATGTGAAAAGAATTATAGAAAGATATTTAAGAAAATTATACATTTTAAGAATAACAAAAGTTGTACTTCAAACAGAGGAATTCTATTATATGTGTACAGATAAAATAAAACTTCCAAGCATTATGGAAAATTCATTTCAACTTTTTGAACCTTTAATTAATAATTATTATTCGCCCTCTCGCGATCAAAGTCATGATCAAATTGATGGAATCAGTACTATGGTCAAAATATCCGCACTAAAGAGTAAAGATTGAGGATCTTACTGTACATTTTGATGCTCCTTTGCTAAAACTAGAATACGCTACCACAGATTTTGTTGAATCTTGTACACCTTTTCTAAAATGCCGGAGTGGGAATTGAAAAGCTGTGCAATGCTATGAACGCCTATCCAGAGGTTCTAGATGTTCTAATCTTGTCATTTGATGAGGAATCCAATGCAATAAATAATTATTAAAAAGTTTGGTAATACTAATGGTGATTTAATTTTGATTCAATGATAATTATGTAATGTGATGATATTAATAAATATTGTTAACTTTTATCATTTTCATTTAAAAAGTTATGTAAATATAAAAAATTAATTGGATGACCATATAACAAAATAGTATAGAACTCCTTTTACTTTTCTGCATCTAAATTAAACTCTAATAATAAATTAACACAGTTCATAATAACAATATGAGAAGTGCAACTATTTGAATGATGTACTAACATATAATCAAATGATATTAAACAAAATTATGCTAAAAATAAATTCATTAAAACTGTGCTCTTATGGAAAACAATTTATAAAAGCAAAGTAAAAATAAATGACACTGACACACTTACTGAGAGATAAATGGTAGAGGCAATGACGAAAGTCCAGTAGCGTCCAAGATAAGCATCGGCAACATAGGCGCCTAATATGGGTGTGATCCAAATGGTCCCAACCCAATTGGTAACATTATTTGAAGATGTGACTGTGCCTTGATGAAGCTTTTTTGTCAAATATAGGATCAGATTTGACGATATCCCGTAATAAGCCATTCTTTCAAATATCTCATACACTGCATCATCCATATATTCAACCATGCACAATTCAAGTAAGGTTTCTACATATAATTTTAAGAACATGCATCCATGACATGTTGAATTAGAAGCGAATTGGATATATAGTTTAAGTATAAGATATAACTCACAAAACTAATATTGTATACAATCAATGATCAGGGGCCAATATATACTCTTATTTCAAGATCACCTAAACCTTTTAAATATTGTGTCACAATCTCCTAAGCTAAGAATTCCACACATTAGCCACTAGGCAGGTTCCCCTGGTTTGAAAAATAATTCTACTATAGTGTTTTTATTTTTATGAATTATTGTGGCAAGATCTTATCCGGAGTTTGATTTTTGGTGTCGACATTAGACAAATTATTGTACAACAAATAAATTATTATAAAATAAAATATAAAGTACACGATGTGCAAATTTCAAAATCCATTAGTTTGTCTAGGATAGAACATCAGTTTATCATAAAGTACATATCCATATTTAATTGAAATAAAGAAATCGTGTTTTACTCTGTGTAAATGTATATATAATAACTGTTGCGCATATTGTACCACTAAAGTCTAAGAGGTGCCAACTCATAGGTGAAAATGCAATAATTGTTCTTTTTATATGAGCAAATGCAAAAGTTAGGTAGAGTATACCAGAGTTGAATATAAAGCAGCAAAATGTATATCCAAATTTATATAACTTTCTCTCACCATAAGTACATGGATATAATATCAACAGGAGAAGGAAAAAAACGCATGATGATAAAAGAACAGTACTCAGTCTCAAATGGCAAAGTATAAGCTTTAATATAGCACTTTAAAATGTATAAGCAGAATTAATTGATTAAAATGATTTATTATGATTAAAAAGTCATGTTAGTTATGTGATGCGCATGAAACAAGGACTGAAGTAGTTACTACATCACTTTGCTGCCCCAATTTGAACTACAAAATTAAGAGAAATTTACACTCCTAATGCTATAACTGCTGGATGAAGGTGATAGTGGAGCTAGCAAGAAATAAAATCAACATTTTCCAGTTTGCAGAGAGCTGCAGAATACGGTACATAGTTGTAGTAGAAAGTTTTGAAAAGTGAACAACAATTACATATGCCACAACAATATTGTATTTCTCTTAATTAGTTTAGTGTTATATGGTTTTGAAAACGAACAAAAAGTGTATAATGAGTAAATTTTGAGTGTCCCACATTCTAGAGGACATGGCAAACAAAAGAAACTACATGTCTAGTTAAAAAGTTCATAAAGAGAAGGAAGTAACCATAAAGTGAGAAACTAAGTGCTCTTTAATTTATGATCAACCTTCAACCTTTCAATGAACTACTTTAAAGTTTAGTCACATAGATGAAAGTGACCATATATAAGTGACCATATATGAGAAAGAGAGATAAAAGGGGTTACCGACTACAAAGGAGCAAGCTCTCCAACCACCACTTTTGGATCTAACAGCAGGTTTTCCTCTAAGAGTTACAGTTCCATCTTGAGTGTACTCCTCAGAGGCAACCCTGCCTTCTTCCACAGTCATTATTTCCCCTTTATGCTTTGGTTCCTTAGAGGGAAAAGAGGGGTGTGAGCAAGAAGTTGTTTTATCAGCTAAAGAGATCAGAGTGAGAGAAGTACTCTATCTGCTACTCTGCTCCAAACTCTGATGAAACTACCCACCATTTATAGACCACACCTTGAGTATACACTTCCGCCTCTTAATGGGCCCATGATGACCAATAACAATCGTATCTAATTGAGACATTCACTCTATCACCTTTAAATATGATTGATGAATAGAGAAAATTGGGCACTATTACATTTAATAATAATGAATGAGATTCTAATTGAACATCTATTTTTAATATTGAATTTTTTTTTTTTACCATATTGTCATCCAGCTTTTGTGCCTCCCTCTTGGCCTTTTTTAACTTTTTCCCATTCGTACATATGTTAGCCCACATATAATTCTATTTAAGCATAAGGGTATCCTTGAGTCAATATTTTAAGTCAATAAAATTGAATAATTTTCTAAATGATTTTAAGCATGTATACATTAAAATAATAAATGATTCCTACAATGCACAACAATAATTTTGGCAACCTGATGACTCATTGTGTCATTCAAAGTTGCCCGTCTGACCTTATATACGATTTTCGAGTAATAATAGATCATTATACAAATTTTCCTACCTATTAAATAGAGTAAAAATTACATACAATTTATATCTTCAAATCTTAAAAAGCAAACAGAAAAATATTTACTTTAATTTATATGAAGATACTATAGTAGGATTATATATCATTTACCATATCTTTCAGTGTGACAAATGGAAGGCAAGTTAAATCAAATTGAACCAAACTTGAATTTGACGCTTTCTTTTACATCGATTCGTGTTTGAAAAAACAAAAAAGGAAAACTTGAATCCAGTCCAATGACCTGATTAAAGTTTGAATAAAATTGGATCAACCCGACTTTTAGAAAAAAAAATTGGACATCACATTTAATAAGGTTGTAAAATTTGAAATATAAAAAACAACATTCAAGATATATTTTATTATACATATTTCATAAAAAAAATATCAATATAAAAATATTTAATTTAAATGCAGTAACAATATAAAATTTATTTATATTATCATCCAAACAAATTTTCTCATATACAACCTTTCAAGTAGTAGAGTAAAAGTGAAACTTATTTTATTAATATAGCAATATATGATTTGATAATTGTATAAAAAACTTATGCATCAAAATTAAACTTATATAAAAAAAAATAAGTTATGTAAAAATGTATTAATTGAAATATAAAATCTTATAATTTATCAATTTTAAAAATTATAATAACTTTAAAAGAATTATATAGCTTCAAATCCAGGTTGGGCTAACTCAAAACCCAACCTAAAAAATGTATCAAGTTAAATTTCAAAATCCAACCTTGACTTAACATATATGTCTCAGGTTGGGACAAGTTATCAAGCCAGACCAAATACTTAACATCCCTATTTTTCGTTATGACATTTAATTTCTACACACCAGTACAATATGTCTTTGAATAAAATGTGCCTAAGTAATCTAGTAAGATTATATGAAGATAATGTAGTTTTTATAATGAAATAGGAATTAAAAATCTCAATAATAAAAACATTTATTTTTTGTATGTATAGATATATTTAAAATTGACATACAATAATGTTCATACAAGAAATTGTTTATTTTTGTAGATATTCTAGATAATTTTTAACAAATACCATAGATGAATTATTATATTTAATATAATGTAATGATTAATTATTTATATTATTTACATAAATTTCGATTTTAATTATATTTAAATCATAATCATAAATAATATCAAATACATAATTAAATCTAAATATATATTTCTCTTATGAATTTCACTGAAATTAAATTCTTAAAATTAATCTTAAATGCATAAAAGTTAATTATTAATGTTTGATCGATATAATGAATAAACTAAATAAATAATGTTAGACTTAGGCACGTAATAGGAGTATCAAATATCAGTTCTGTACCCCCAAAAAAAAGTCAATTATTAATTTCTTCGATTAGTCTGACGCTTATTTTCATTAATTAAAGTTTTGGAAATTCAAATTTTTTAGGGAAAAAAAAATCGTGCCGGAATGTTAGGCCCAAAGTTGCATTGATCTAAAGTTGATTTCGACGGCCAGCAAACTTGAAAAGTACTAGTTGATGGTATGAATGACATATGTTATTGTATTTAATATTTAATAAAGCACTTTTCAAGGTTATTATTTTAAGAACTTTATTGTGGTAAAGAATTCTTAAAATATTCATTCTAACAATAATATATATATATATATATATAGAGCGTACGAGGAGTGGTGATTTATTGTAAAAGGAATGAATTTTAACCGTTGGATCTTATACAAACGGTCAAGATTAAAACATAAAATTATATGATTTTTTAAAGGAGCATATGAGTATTAATTATATTAATTAACTTTAAATCTTGATTCATCCATGTATAATTATATGTCCAAATTTACTCTCTCACTCTCATAATAAACTACTCATTTCATATGATATGTCATATATATATATATATATATATATATATATATACCAAATTTTAGTGGCCAAGGAAGTTTGAATATATTATTCATATTAAATATTTATATCTTTTACTATTTGCTCAATAATTTTCACTATTTCAAAAATTATACTGAATCAATGAGATTTGAATTAGGATCTTATACTTATTACCAAAACCCCTCACCACTAGATCAATTATAGTTAGCTTATTATTCGCTCAATATCAATAACATATATATACACACACACACACTACAACACTGAATGTTAAAAAAAAAAAAATTACTTAACATTAACTAATGAAGGAATAAACATGTAGTAAGATTAATCCTAATTTGCGCTAGTGTAATACCTCAAATCAACGTGTCCTTGCTAGACCTAACACGGCCTAAAAGTGCCTCAGAAACCCATGGTATCCAGGAAATCATGTAGAGGACTAAGTCTGCAATATTATGCATAATATGCTCGCTGACGAGAAATCCTTGCTACATTGAGCAGGCAGCCAACGGGCTCGCTCAACGAGAAGGTAAAGGCTGGCTGCTGAACGAGAAATACCCACTACAATGAGTAGGAGGTTCGCAGGCTCGCTACAATGAGTCTAGTTCACTAGCAAAGACCCTCAACATTGCAGGCATTCAAAATGATACAATTTTGTTTTAAGTGAGCTTAACCTATAAATACCCTTTTCCCAAATGCGTTTTTGCCCAAAAATGCATAAACCCTTGCTCTTCTCTTTCTCTTACCTTCCACTCTCATCCTCCATCAATCTTATCTCCTCCAAGCTTCAAAGTAAGAGATTTTTAATGGTTTGTGTCCTCTTCTCTCATCCCTTCCATATTCTTGAGTTTAGGTGTTATAGTTTCTCATTGTTGTCAAGTTTAGGTACTCCCTCAATATTCTTAGAGTTGATTTAGAGTTGTTAGAGATTATCCTAGATTATTTATTGGTTTTGTTGCTTCCATGTTAGACATTGGTGCCACCCCACTCTATGAGCTTCATTGGTGTTGACACCATTAGTTCCTCCCTTCCAGGTGAATGGGTTCAATCCTATAGTCTTTATTTTGATCATATTATAGATAATTTCTTAGCCCTATGACATAAATGCATAATTTTAGAGACTATTTAAAAATGATTATGAATTATTGAGAATCTTGCCAAGTTTATGAATTTCAAGTTTTCAATGGAGCATGAACATGTATGATAATGCACATGGAACATTTGTTGCTAAAATATTTTGTGAAATACTATATTAAGAGTATATATATATATATATATATATATATATGTCATGATTATCCCAATATTTTCAAGAGTAATATGATTATAATGTTATGCTTATAAGTTCAAAGTTAAAGATCCAGGATATGAAACTGCAAAGAAGAAGTTTCTAGTTTGATTTTAAGATTAGCCGGAGCTATAAGAAACAGACAATGAGTTAATAGCTATAAGATATCATTAACTTTGGTACCAGGTTGTAAAGGACAATCTCATCCTATTAGAGAAAATCAAATATGAAATCTAGTTAGGTGTCCAATTTGAGACCTTATAAAGTACTCATAGAGATCAAAGAAATCCCAGAGATTAATATTGTTATACAATATATGTATATGCATAAGCAGATATTTTTGTTTCTCCATTAGACTACTAGCATTTATGATTTATAGAGATTATTGGTTTTGAGCTAGTATTATGTAAATATGAAAATGGTTTTATGGACATTGCATTTTAGTATATGATTATTGTATTTTGTTGGTCGTCCCATGTGAAGGTTACAGGTGAGAATTTACTTGTCGTTATAAATGAAACTCACGCTCTCCCTTTTTCCTTTCCAGATACATACTTGCTATGGGTTCTTCTTAGCCTCTTCCAGCTGCATTAGAGTTTCCAGCTTGGTGAACTTCATGTAGCATTTAGCTTCTTGCTATAGAGTGCTCTAGTGTTGTGCAGGTAAAGTCTTGAACCATGCATGATTAGCTTTTTGTTTACCATGATTCATTATGTATTTAAAATGATATAGTTTTCATGGTTTTTTTGTACAAAGCAACTTGATATATATATTATTGTGTTATGATTATAGATTCAACTACGTTTATAAAGTGGATTATTTATGTTTATTATGATTTTGAAAATGTAAGTTGATTTATTCTTAGAGATAGCTTTTATGATTTGAATTATGCATATAGTACGACTCAACAACCATGAGGCTTACGTGGGGAATAATAACCTCACATCCTGATCACATTCCCAAATTGGTTCGTAACAAGTAGTCCATTATTATTTAATTTCTTATAGTACCTTTTTCACTGATAGGTGAGACACATTAATTTCTTGAAAATATATATAGTTAAACACGACCTTTTTGCTAGTATAAAATAAAAAATAATTAACTATAGAAATACTAACTTACATCTTTAACTATCCAAGTACTAACTTTTTCTATATAGAGGAAATCGCTAAAGTTCCAACGATTTCCAAAGGGGTAATAAAAGGAGACACATGGTCAGACATGTGTGCTAATTGCATGAAGTTCGCTCTAACTTACAACAATTTTTTGTTCTTTACAAAATCGTTGTAAGTTCCAGCGATTCAAATTCCCTTGTCTATATAATGTGAATAGTGATGTGGTCCCCACACAAGGCCACTTTGCAAAAATTCACTTTTATCCTATAATTTTACTCCAAAAGCTCCAAGTCCAGCTGTTGAAATGGCAAGAAACAATATTTACCGATCGGATGACCTTTTCACATTCAGGATGACTAGCTAGAAAGTAAATTTTTTCCAACATTTCTTTAATTTTTTATTTTATTTAATTTTATGCTAATTTTTTATTTAATTTATTTAATGCTGTTTGTTGTTAGTTTAGTTAATTTTTTTTATTTCATTTAATATATATTATTAATTAAGACTTCAGACTCTTCAATGGTTGGGAACGTTGAGGCATTTGAAATGTTGGAGTCGTTATACTGCTTCAAATGCCGATGGAGCTTGAGATTAGTTCCTTTCCAATGATGGTTGACAAGTAGATCCCCTAGAGCTGAAGTGACCTTCTTGTAGCATGACTAACACCTCCATGATCCGAACTTTTGGAAACCAATTGCTCATGTCAAACATTAACCTCACCTCAGTATCATTCATTACTTCTAATTTTTTATAATTTATAATGCCTTGCCCAATTGTTAAGGGCAACTTGGAAAGACTTTTTTATTTCCATATGCAGTTGATCCAACTATGTAGTATTTTGCTCTTCAGTTCCAAAAATAATACAAGTTGAACTCTCACTCACAAATGTATCCCTCTACCTTGTTTTGGTAATTTGCTCCACAATAAACATACATGTAATATTTCTTAGTCATTTTACTCTCACAAGCTCACCAACACTGTGACAATGGAAGTATAATCACTCACGGTTTGACTCAGAGCTAGTAGAAGCTATATAGCTTAAAGGGGTTGCTAAACGAACTTGAAATCGTTGCAAGCTAAGTTGCAACGATTACTAAATGAACTAGAAATCACTGAACTTCGCATTTCCCTATATAAAAAAAAGTTTGTTTTTGTGTAGTTAAAGATGCAAGCTAGTATTTGTGTAGTTAATCATTTTTTTTCATATTACAACAATAAAAAAGCCAACACCTAAGTGATCATCCAGTAGTATTTTTTTCTATTCACATACGAATCTCAAAATCAAATCTAAGACCATATACTTAATAGATTTGAATTCCTTTCACTTACACTAACACTTGTGGTTGCCCTCATTATTTTTATTCGTTAACTAACTTTGTATAAAACAAAACAAGTAGAATTATAATATTCATTAATCCCATTTAGGGATGGAAGAAAATTAAAATGTAATAATCTATTATTTAAATGATCCATTTACTAGGAAACTCGTTTATAAAAATAATTTATAGAAATATTTAATATTTGTAGTAAATAAAAAAATGTATTCAATCTTTGAAAAATAAAACACTGATATATCACATGGGTTTTTCCATGGGTCATTAGTTTCGTTAATTTGATAGTCACAATAATAATAATTAATATAATTGTGAAAGAATGGCCATTAAAGTTTATATTATAAAATATATTTGTTTTTTATATTTATTATCTCAAAAGTATTTTATATAATAACATATATTATAATTTAATGATGGTATATTAAAATTAATCTGGTGTCAATTGTCCGCTTTAGTAAGGAAAATGCTAGAGCTAGACAACCATACAATTTGATACTTATTCAGAATTTATATCTAGAATCACGCAACATAATTATTAGCCTTTACTTCATCTTCTTTATAATAACTATTAAAAATCAAGCAATACATATATTAAAAAAAACAAAAAATTATCTTGATAAATATAAAAAATTATAGAAGTTGACTAAACTATCTTCTATAATCATTATTATTTATCTTAGCAAATATATTGATTACTTAACTAACATATTTATTAGGAATGACAAAACGGATTGAACTCGTCGGGTTGGTTAGTCAACCATCACTTTTTTCGAGATGGGTTGAATTTTTCAACCTCCCGTCCACTTATTTTATGACCAACAACAGTGGGTCAGGTGATTGGCAAAAATAGGTAAAATCTAACCAAAATTAGTTGGTTGCCAACTCGCTATTTTAACAAAGTGATTTGATATTTTCAACAAAATAATTAAAACTGGTCAATTCCTGTCCATTTTATGGTCAACCCACCCCATTTTATCTATATATTATAAATAGACAGATATTTTAGAATATGAAAAAGTCAAAAACCAACACTTATTAGGAAATGGAGGAAATATATGAATTGGTTGATCATACTACTTTATTTCATCCAACCATCATCACTATAAATTATGCCAAAAATTTTGTACATATTCTTCTGAATGAATAATATTATTACTGTAGTAAATGCCATGATTAACACAAATTAAATATCACAACATCAATTATGACCAGATATAGCGTGCCCAGTGGATTCATGGACCAGAAAGATTCCGTTACATCCATCCATACAAAGAGCTACTTTTGGGGAAAGGTTCTGAGGCTTTGGACTTTCGAACATGCAGATTCCCTATTTTGTCGACTTTGCTTATCGTCTCTTTGTTTTTCTTTGAGCCTATGATGAAATGAAACACCTTAGATGGTTCAAATCTCAGCCAGCAGTCTCTGCAAATCAAAGTGGAATATTTTGGGTATTGCCTGGATTTTTCCACCAGAACATCATAACGGTGGGGCTTTTAGAAATTTCAACCGACTGAATCCATGTCTCAGTACTCAATCAGTGATGGATAACATAGTGGCAATAAGTCATATGAGAGAAGCTAAGTCTAAATTCAGGTAGAAACCCATTTTGAAATTTGAGCATGTGTTTTGTTTTGCTTCAGGCGAGTTTTAATTAGTTTATTCATTTTTTGTTTAAAAGTTTTATAAAGATGTATATATATATATATATACACACACTGCCAATGAAAAAGATAATTAGATTCTCTTACGTATATAATTTTTGAAGAAGTGGGACTATATTTTGCTTATGAGATAAAATGTAATTGGGGGATTGTGTAAAAAGGTTTTATATCATTAATATATCAAAATTAAACTCATTTATAATCACTAAATTATGTTTTATATAAAATTTTAACAAAATCTTGCGTGTGCCTAGTTGATATATAAGTTAAGATTTGATACTAATATAGTTTTCTGAATTTGATCTTATCCCTTTGTCCTCTTATACCCCCAAAATCTCCCTTCTTCAAACGCAATCTTTAAATAAGTAATCAATTTTGACAATTTTACCTAAGACATTGACCTATGAAAATCTCCAACATCTGCAAACAGTGACGAATTCAACAAGCCAAACCGTAGTTTCTTCGATATGGACCATTGAAATCCCAATCAGACTAGGAAAAGAAGAGACCCACTTCTTTTGGAAAAGAACAATTCAAACCCATGAAACAAAATGCATTCTCTTTCCCTAGTTTTTCCCGATAATTGAAGGTTACAAAGCTCTCAAGACTCTCGCTATTGGAGAAGCAGCAACTACACAAAATGCATTTCTTCTCTTTCTTTGGACAAAATAGATGCAAAGTATATATGGCCATCAGTCAACAAATGAATAAACGCCAGCCAAATCAAGTCCTATATCTCGGAGACAATGGAAATACAAGCTTCAATTATTCCCCTAGGAACCGCAGGATCCAGAATCCTGTGTTTGTTCTAGATCAAAGTGCTTCAATTGTTGTCCAAGCATCACATTCCCGTTGAAAGATCACAAAGTAGTACTTTGTTCTTTTTGTCTCTAAATTCAAAAAATTGCTTGCTAGATTGACCTAATATGATGTTCGGATTCACTCCTATAGCCAATTAGCCATCACATATACAATCAGGTATAGAGTTATATATTATGAAACTTTAATTTACTCATTGTGGAGTCCTAAAACAAATGAAATAAATGGAAATGCCCTTGTTTGTAGCATAAATTCCACAACACAAAAATATCTAAACCTGTTGGGGAGGTGAGTAAGCTAGGCACTTTCACAAGCTAGAAGTAGTATAAGCTTTAAGTTAGTTAAGCAATAATCTATTCTGTTATGCAATAACAGACTTGTATCACACTACATAAACTCTAATCAATGTGGCGAATTTATTTGTCAGTTTTCAATAATTCTTTCAACTCTCACAATGCTCTCTGAGCTCTCTGCTTCCACTCTCAAAAGCATTCTAATAAAACCAAATATGATTTTTTTAGGGTGAAGTTGTTTACGCACAACAACGGGATCACTTATTTTGAATGAAAACTACCAGTGGTGGGAGAGTTTTACTCTGTAAGTTGACCCAACTACAACTAGATTGATTGGGAGATTCAGTAAACTCTAAATGCTAATGGTTTGTATTAGGAAAAAAAAAACTTTTTCTAACTTATACAATTGTTACTTAACTTATTCTTTACTAGGGAAAAACATCATAACATATGTGTTTGGCTAAAAAATAAAAGTGTGGGTAAAATTTTTATAAATGGGTTTTATATGTAAAATTACAAATAAAAATTATTTATGAAAATCTTACCCTACTCTTATCCTCCAACAAAAACACACCTTTTATGTTCGTATGCGAAACAAAGAGATGAAATATATATATCAATGAAAAATTTAAATTTTATAGTTGGTACCTAACTTTCATACATATGCAATTAAAATTTTCAATCCAAATCCTCTAGCAATCCCATCCTAATTGGTCCCTAACTTTTCATCATTCTTGGAAAATAGGTTTCTCTCTACGCTTTTCTTGTTTTGTGGGACTTTGCTTGCTATAAACATGCTTTATAATTTACACTGGACTCTGGAATCGATGAGTAGTACCTGATTTGATCTTGACTTCATATTAAATGCACCAAGTTTGATCTTTAGGATAAGAAAAATAAGCGTGATATGGATTCATAAGGTGAGGTCAGGAAAACAAATTAGGTAAACTGTTCCTGAATAATATTGGATTCTACGGTTACTTGGAAGGAAACATGGAAAGGCTGTCTACCGCTGTATTGCAGATTTAGAATGATAAGGATGAATATATTCAAAGAGATTTAACTTTTATGCACGATTAGTGTGAAAAAAATTTAATATTATCATTTAATCACATATTTTTTCTTGTAAAACTTTTAAGGTGATAGATGATCAAGTCAAATACTTTGACTAATATTTTGATTTCCCTGTATATATATTAGAGACAATAGTAATTAATTTCTTTGAGGTGGAAGCTTCAAAGATAAATCTCTATATATCAATGGTGCATATAAATTAAATTCTATATTTTGGATAAAAGATTTTACACCTTTTTCACGCAATGTATGAAAAACCTATTTTGTCTTGTTTTGGCGAGGTTGTTCTAGTTTGGACTGGATTGATTTAATTTAAATTTTGAACCTGATCCAATTCAATCCAATTTTAATTGGTTTGAATTGGATAAGTTTGATTGAAATTTTACAAAATATAAATTTGACTTTAAAGTATTATAAAATGGAAGTAAACTAAGTCAATAAATAAATAATAATAAAGGTAAAAACAACTCATTTGATCTTTATAAAATATTGTTTAAAAGAAAATAACACATAAAAAATTGTGTAATAAATTAAACTTGTTATTGTAAAAGTATAAACTTAACAATATAAAATTATATTAAATAAATTATATTAAATTGAATCAAGAGTATCCACTACCAAAAATAATAACTAATCTCCTTAAGGTAGAACTCATAGACGTGAATATTGTCTTTGATCATCAGACTCTACATACATACCACCACTATTAGGAGCTCTAACTAGATATTTAAGAAACTTAGCTAATATCAATTATGCTATGCCTTGTTATTGTAAAATTATATTATATAATATTATTCAATTTGCACTAAATTGGATCTATTTTAAATCAGATTCAATCCAAACGGTTTGTGAAAAAAAATATTCAATTCAATCCAAAATTTTGTTGTTTTAATCAATTTTCAATTTTAATTGGATTGATTTAGCAATTTTGATTAGGTTGGATTAGATTTCAATAAACTTAGTTTTGGCTAGATTTTCAGTAACAACCATATTTAATCCTTAAAAATTATAATTGCACAGAAATTTTATATATAAATTAAAAAGAAGATCCAAGCCTCAAAATAATAATAAAAGAATTAGTAGACTAAGTATTTTAAGATGCGTGTAAAATAATAAATGAAAAAATAGTGCTCTTTGATTTTGCTTAAAAAGAAGATGCAAGAAAGAAAATAAAGAGATAAAGTTTGATGGATTTTCTTGTTTTTCATTTGTTTGGTACAGGAGAGAAGATAGGAAGGAGAAAAACTATGACGTGCAGCTCATCTAACCTTTTGCCTTTTTATTTTCTAAAGCTTTTTATTTATAAAATTGAATATCCAAGGGTCCAAATAATCCCTAGAACCAATGTTATTAAGCCCGGCTTGGATTGTTTGGTTCAACCATAAACCTATAAACCAAACACGCAATCGATACAAGTTTAGCAATGGATTGATTCTGCATTCAAATAGATGTGAAGTGGTCAAAACCAATGCAAACTGATGCGAACACGCCAGGTTAGTCTAGCAAGAAATGTGCTCAAAAACCCATTTTTAGTGTAAATGAGATTTAAATTTGAAACCTCGATAAAGATAGTCACACATTCTTACCATCGCAGACCATGTGTGCAGTTATGTTATGATATTCCAATAATAATATATATTCAATACAAATAGTGTGTTAAATTACTAACTGTCATGCCATTTCATTATATTTATTTTATTCTAATATATTTTTATATTTATTTAATTATATTCAATTTAACTGGTTAAACAGTTAGTATGATCCATTGATTGAATCAATAATCTAACATTTTGATCGATTTGATTATCAAGCCAAATTTAATAATTATGACGGACAATCAACTATTCCAATGCACTAAAAGGTTATCTTTTCACTTTTGAGTAGAAAACTATACAGGGGAAGAAATAATATTCTATACTTAAATATGTTTTCATGCCATATGAATATAATGAATTTCAATTTGGGCTCCTACCAATTTCTTATTTTGGTTTTGATCTTAAGTTTTTTAAAATGTTATGTTTCAGTCCGTATTGTATGGGCCTAGTTATTGAATGATGATACTTATAAAAACCAACAGAAAATTATTAAAATGCTTAAAATGACAAAATATTTTCAATATTTGTAAGTATTAAATACCTATTCTTGTATACTTAGGCCAAAACTTACAACAAGAACCAACACTAAAAATTTTAAAAAAAATGGGTTAAAACGAAAATAAAAATTTTGTAGGGTATGTTTGCAAGGATTAAAACTATAGCTAAAGCCTTATTTAAAATGTCAATTTTATCAAATTATTTCTCCTCGTGTATTGTATTATGGTTAAACATGTCATTTAGTGTGATAATGTTTTATTTCTCTTTATTTTTTCTCCATGGAAGCAATAAGAGAAAAGATAGACCTTATTTCTCACATCTTTATATTTTTTCCTTTCATTTTTTTTCATTTTTCTTTCTTTCTAGAAAAAAAGAAAGAAAGAAAGAAAAGAGTTCTTGTACAACCAACTAACACTCTTAGAGTGTATTTTATTGAGTTTTTTTCTTCTAAAAAAGATATTTTTATATATGAGATGTAATATGTTAAGAGTTTCTGGGCTTGTTTTTAAAAGAAGATGATTTTAACTTATGAAAGAAAATAGTTAAACAGTTTTTTAATTATATTTTTATTTTAAAATATTTAAATTATTCAATAAACTTTACGCATTTAAATTAAAAAACATTTTTCTTTGAAAAAAAAACAATGTATGTGCCTGATATATTCCTTCCCTTCCTTTTCTACGTCAATTGAACTTCAACAACAATTTGGAATATCCAATCTAACTTGTGGGAGAGACAATTGGGGTAGCTAGACTAGAAGAGTTCATTACTCGCAAGAAAATTATAACCTACTAGCTAGAATAATTAGTACAGTTCATTCTTGAAATATCCCAAATTATATATAAATAAATTTGCTGGATATGATTCTCGAAAGTGCTTTCTTCTATTGAGACCATGTTGAAAAATATGAACGGGCAAAAAAGAAGAACGAGGATGGTGAATTAGAGCATGTTCACAACCCTTCCTACCGTGACCTATTTTTTGATACCAATATATAGAATAGGTTAGTTACGTTCAAAAAAAAAAAAGATTAAAGCAAAGAAATAGGAGTGTGAAATTTGAAGTGACAAGGTCCACTATGCTAAAAATGCAAAAGCTATATGGATGATAAATAATTATGAACAATGTTTCTCTTACAAAGGAATCCCGTAAAGAATTTGAATTGACTTTGCTGCAAAGTGGACACGCCGTCCTTCATATTTGTTCATATTGCACAATTTTTTTGATATAAATAACCATCGCATGAGCAATTGGATGTATACATCAACAAACCAGAACCTGCTTTTGGCACTGATCTTTTTTCGTTTGTTGCCTTTCGTATAATATATATATATATAACAATTCGACATGTTCACTAGTCTGAGAAAATAAAAGTTAAAGACTTCAATGTCTGCCCCGGCAAAAATGTAAGGAAGAGAAATTCTTAAATATTCACGTATTGAAAAAAATATATATTCCAGATAATTTTTTACTTGATATTTCAATTGTGTCAATTATCATTATGACGTTATCTCTTACGATATTTTCATATTGTAAGAGTGTGATTGCTTGGGAATAAAATATATATAATTAGATAATTATATTTTGGTTTTTCTTCAATACTCACAGGTAACATTTGGTTTCTGTTTTGGACAAAATAAAGATATTGGAAACATAAAGTTATTTAGTTGTAAAAACAGGTATAAAATATAAAAAAAATTTCTATCCTAGGACATAAAATACAGAAAATTTCTGTATCTTCAAATGGAGGGATAGTAGAGACAAGACACATATATAAAAATTTAATATTTTTCTTCCAATAATATCCATATATATATTTTATATTTTCCTCTTGTCCTCACCATCATAATGGTTCGATGCAGTAATTTGAGAGGGGTAAATAATATCTTTATTATGTACTTTTTATCCTTCCCTATGTTTTCAAAGAAGATACAAAGACAATACTTTTTATGTCTCTATTTACTATATCTTTTGTCTCTATCTCATATTTTGAGACAAAAACCAAATGCTACTATAGAATACTAGTACCCTTTTATTTTCAATGATTGTAATTAAATCTTTAATTTGTTATGTTTTGATAAATTAAATTAGTAAGATACATGACACATTCTTAGTAACAAATAATTAAAAGATATCAATATTATTGAATTTTATATGGGTATTGGAGAAATCCTATGTATAATTTTGTATATAAAATTCATTTATAATTTCGTTAAAAAAAATTCAAACCAAACGCTCTTTTAGTGTAACAATTGAATTTATAGTTCAAATAATAGGAATAAATCTTCTTTCATTATCTAAGAAGATCTAAAAATTTCTAGTTGTGGATTGAGAATATTGGGAATACGATGGCCAAAGGTTGGGTGGGAAAATGACCACACAACTCGAATGGAATAGCACCATTTGGCGGCTGGAAATTGCAAGGTGTTAGTGACCTAGTGTTAGATTCAAGATTCTCTTTTTGCCCACTCAAATTGAAAATTAGAAAATGATAAATGACAGATGATTCGGTCCCTGGTATAAACGGTTCTTCTGGTGTCAAAATGTACTCGTCCATTCCATTTAGGTTTGTCCCATCAAAAGTATGATAAAAATGAATAAGTAGCAATTAAAATAAAATAGGTTGAAAAGTTAATCTACCATTTAGGGCGGCTAGTATGTTGAAGGTCGTAAAAAAAAAATATTGAAAAGAAAAATTTAATATTTTGATAAATTTTTTTGAAAATTTTTAAATAATAATTTTTATTTAGGTATACTCAATTTTTCAAATTCTATAACAACTATACATTCACTTTGACTAAAACATATAATTACTAATAGTATTATTTATGAGTTATAACAGGTTTTATTTTTAAATTTTAATTCTGAGTGAATAGTATCAATTTTATAGTATTAATGTGTTGGTGAGTATATATATTTTTTGCTTTTTTCTTTTTAGGGTATGTTTGACGGGAGTAAAAATAGAGATAAATTTTCTATGAGTAAGTTCGTGTGTAATTTTATACATATTTACACATAGAGCTCATCATGAAAATTTACACTTTATTTTTATCCCCTAACCAAACATACCCTTAAGGTCACACGTTTCTTTTTTTGTTACCAATAAATTATAATTTTTTCTTGAAAAAAGACTTAGCTCAGGTTAAGCCCACCCAACCCGCTTAAACATAGGTTAAAGGGCCTTTGGGCTGAAATTTTTTGACAACTTAAAACTTTAACCCAACTCATTAAAAATAGTGAACAACGAACAACCGACGGACTCAATCTGATATTTAAACGGATTAATTACTCGATTCACTTTTACATAGTACATTAAATGCAAATAAAAGGTCCAATAGTTTGGTGCTCAATACAAATACTTTTGGAACATGGTACATAGCTGTTCCAGATTTTTTTTGGCGCCATCGTTCGATATTGAAGCAATAAGAAGAAACATCGAGAGATTGTCAAAATATTAGAGATGAAATTAAAATAAAAAATAATTTTGGGACGAAATCAAAATATCAAAAAGATAAGAGATAAAAATAAATTTTTTTACCTTTATATTATTATTATTTGAAAAAATCTAATGATAATATAAAAATTTTGGCATATTCAAGACATAAAATTATTGTTGTTAGGGTTAAATATATCAATGATATCTAAAATTACCCTTTGAAAGTGATAAATTTTGTGTAAGGAATAAAACCTCTTCTTTCAAGTGTCACTTGCCACTCTCCGCTTTTAATCATAGTTATTATACTTGAATTGAATCACTTGGTCAGGTACCGTAGTACTGGGTGGGTTTAACCAATTAAATAATTAATCAATTAAAAATATAATAATGTATATATATATATATATTGTACATTATTAAACAAGAATAACATTGGACTAGTGATAGTGGTGCACTTTGCTCTCCAAGATGTGAGCCAAACCCAACTCAACCTACCAAAATGGTAGGTTTGGTTTGTGAAATATTAATTCATTTAGAAATGGGTTAATTTTACTCGGTTCGTGTAACTCATGGGTTAAGTAGATTGGTCTGGTTCATTGATATTTAAATAAAAACTTCACTTCATAATTGTTTTTCTTGTTTTCTTCTATGTTGAGGTTGGGATAGAAGATTTGAGCTTAGGATTGTAAGATCTAATGTTTAGTTTGCAAATTTGTGTTAGGGTTGTTGTAATTATCATTTTACAATTTTTTTGGCTTGGTTTTAGAGTTTGTAGGCTTTAGTTTGATGGTTTTAGATCTTTTATTTTTAATGTTAATGTAACCCGTTTAACTCACCAACTCGGTGGATTGAGCTGGGTTGGTATTTTTCCTACTTGCCACTAAAGTGAGCCAATCCTTTACCCCTAATCCACCTCTAATGGGTTGCTTATGTATTTAATCATACTTTTGAAATTAAAATAATATTATTTTAATTTGAGGTTCCTCTGATCATACTACATCTAACTTTTTAGGATCATTAGGTTCCACTTCTTTCCTCATTAGTGTCCAATTTTGTGGATAAGACATGAATAAAGTGAAGCGTGGACTTGTAATACTACACATACACTACTAGAAACATAGAGTTACCAGTGAATTTACCATGAGTAGAATAGAGTTTTAAAATAAAAAAAACAAATGGTGAGGTGATTACTAACATATTATCTAATTCGCCAGTAATGTTAGCACCTTATGTTGCCAATATTGGTGCACACATATCAGCAGATAATTTGCCCATAATATTATTTAGAATTTTTTAATAATGTAACTTAAAAACTACCAGATGAAAATCTGTTGGTAATATTAGGATAAGTATACTATTTTTAAAAGTGGTTTAAACATTATCAATCAAAAATCCTGTATCCAAATGGATCCACCAACAATGATGATGAGGTTCACAAGCAAGGTCACTTGTTCAACATGGAACTTCAAGCTTAGGCGTGGCATATGCAGGATAAGGACCTAGAGCATGAGCACCAGCCGCAAAGGCAATAGAGCGACAAGCTTTCCTAGAGAGTAGAAAAAAGATTGTGGAGGACGAGGGCAAAAAAGAAAGGGTATAAGAAGGAAAAGAAAATCAAGAAGCAAGTCAAGAGGGAGATGATGTTCAAGTAGAAAAAGATGAGGGCAAGCAGCTTTGCATCGGCGCCAAAGTCTGGTGACAGCTCAGATGATGATGATGTCACCGACTTTTCTTGATTTGTGCTGCTATTTTATTTGTTACTTGTAGACTTTGTTATAATGTTTGTACATTTTTTATGACATTTGCATTTATGTTTATTTTCTAATGTTTATTTGGAGTGTTTATGATTTGTTTGTTAGATTTTTCTAATTTGTTATTATCAAATTTATTTATATTTGATGATTAATTAAGAATTAGGAATAATTAGCTTTCAATAACTAGATAATAAAAAAAATACAAAAAAATTAGGAAAAAATTATCGACAAATTTTTAATGGATAAGTTTTAATTTTTTTTTTTGTTTTTATTTTCAAGCGCAATTCCGTATGATAATCCATCAGTAATACAATCCAAATCCGTGATAATTTTTTTCCATATGATGAATTCTTGATGAATTTTTTTCATCATATTTTCAATGGATTTTTATAAAAAAAAAATTGATCAGTAATTCCCTTGGCAATATTACCGTGTTACCCTCTCCCCTGGGATGCAAATTTTCTGCCGACAAAAGGCGTACTTCTAGTAGTGATAAGAATTTGATCTCCCACCTCACTACCTCTCTTAAAACTTATCTTCCTTGTAATTTAATTTCAAATCTTGAAACAAAATGCTTTATAGCTCCAAAATAAGTTTTGCTTGCAAACATTTTGATTGGTCCATTGCTCCTAACATTTCGCCATTGGGTTTTTACGAATTTCCTGCAAGCTAAGTAGCATCCTTGTCTGATAATAAGGATTGAAATTATGGAAAAGCCAATGAAAAGCAGAATCTCGAGGCTTTATTTTGAAATGAAATTAATAAGATGTGATTACGTGCCGACAATGGTTGATTTGATTGGGGTGCCAAGCACTTGTAACTTCTTGAAATGCAAAGCTAATTTAAATATAATGAAAATAGTTCTTTTATGAAAGGACGGCACAAATTCTTATTCTTCTACAGTCAGATAAGGAATAATCTTACAAATGAAAATGGATCAAATCTATCAAATTACTTTGTCATCTCCCAAAAAAGAAAGAAAAAGAGATTCAAGTTGAATGTCATGAATTTGCTTTGCAAGGACTTCTATTTGAGCACTTAACAAGACTGAATGGAATTAAACTCACCATTTCGTGTGCAATTGTTGTCCCATATGGTTCTAAATAATGTTAAATCCAAGTTAGACACACATATAAGCTTTACTTTGATATAAAAAAAGTTTAATTACTATAAAAGTTCTTATAGTTTCATTCAATTTTTAATTTGATTCTTATAATTTAAAAGTTTATAAACAAATTCTTATATTATATAAAAATTTTCAATCAGTTTTGTATAGTTTAAGAGTTGATAATTAAGTCCTTATATTGTATAAAAGTTTTCAATCAAATTTTTATATTATATAAAAATTTTCAATCAAGTTCCTATATTGCATAAAATTATAGGGACTTAATCATAAAATTTTTAAGCTATATGGACTTAATTGAAAATTTTTATATAGTATATGGACTTGATCACAAATTGTTAAACTATGGGGACTTGATAGAAAACTTTGATGAATATGGAGACCTAATTACAAATTGTTAAACTATAAGAACTTAATTGAAAATCTGATAAAACTATGAGGACCTCCGAAATAATTAAGCTTATAAAAAAATTATAGGTTTGTACTTATATCAATTTTATTGTTTTTGGTAAACAAGTCAAATTTGTTTTAAGTCTTTGAAAACAAACGGTGTTGGCTGGTCTATAGTATAGTAGAGGCTTACTAATTTCGTTGGGCTAGGAAAATGTTGATTTGTCCAGACATTACCTAGTTGGTTTCACATAGTCCTCATAAGAAAATGAGAGAGCGAGGAGTATTTTAGACTTTTGGGTAGTTGCTGTGGTGGCCAAGTATTGGAAATTTGTGAACCAACCAATCAACCATGCTAGTTGACCTACTACTCTGCGGATTCTCATATGGAGATCAAAAAAGGATCTTCACCTATAGATACGAAAGGTATCAAATAATCATATGGCATCTGTTCAACATAAGTAACATAGAATACTTTAAAAGGAAAATAATATTTCAAAGTCCACTCCCATATAAATATGAGAGGAATGATAGAGAAATAAGTTAAGAGTAAAAGTAAGTGATGAGATCATATATTTTGTGATGAGTAGAGTGTTACAAAGTTAATTTTAAAATAGTTCCAATAATTTAAGGACTATCATGCTCCTTAGGGACAACTTCTCTTGTAAGGGTGGCCATGGCCCCCTAAAATTTTATATATATATATATATATATACTTTGGCACATCCTAAAATTTTTATATGTTACAAGAATTTGGAGAATGATATATTATTTTTTTAGGAGGCATTGGATAATTTTAATATATCAATAGTTCAATTTTATCAACTACTTTTGTTAGTTTTTTTATTATTTTTACTTCTACATAAATCAAAAAATAGAATTCAAGTAGTTGAGACCACTTTTTATAAGTCTTTTACTTACTTAGATATTTAAATATTGTTATAAATAATATATTGTGTATATACATGTTTCTTGAGTTTTGATTGGAATATGCATTTTAATTTTTTTTAGAATAATAGTTTGCATTAGACAAATTTTATGAGACAAGTTAATCTTTTATTTTCAAATGATTTATAGGACAAATTAATCTATAATAATTTATAACTAGTTCAAATTGATTGCTAATAAAAACACAAATAAAACCAAAGGTCACCAAAATATTGAGAATGACCTATATTTTTAATTGTAAGAACCGCCACATTATTATTATTTTTCATTAGAAATCAATTTATTTAGCACCAATTTTGTCAAAACCAACTTTTAATACATAGACTTTATTTTAAAATTTTTAGGTTAGAAGATATATATTATTATTTGTTATATGTATATTATCTTTTTAGTGCTTATCCCCCTAAAATTTGGGTTTAGCTCCGCCCTGGGTCCTCCTCGTACTCCCAATAATATTTTTTGTCTCTGTTCTCTACATCTCCAATCCTCCCCATTCTTTCCATACATGGCAAAGCTTTTGCGCCTATCCCCTCCCTTCCTTCCCACCTTCTCTTCCTTCCCCCACCCGACATCGTCTTCCCTCGTGTCATCACCCCCTCTTGCTTTTCTTCTTAAAATTTTGTATAACACTTTTTTCAATTTCTCCCATTAAGCAAATCTTTTTTTTTTTCTCCAATGACAAAATGTATCCAAATGACGAAAAGCTAAAAACTTTGTGCCTCTTGTTGCATGTCCCACTTCTCAAGTTTTGATTTTTCATTTGTGTGCTTGAAAATTTCATTTTTTTCATTTCTTGTAGGAAAAAAAAAACCTGTAAACTTTTGTTATGGTGGTTGTTGTTGGGTGATGAAATGTGCAAGAAGAAAACCGAAGCATTATAATATTTGTGGTTCCTGTTAAACTTTTAGCAGTACAAACAATGGAGACACGATGGTGTTATTTTTGGTGGCGACTGGTGAGATCTGTCGCCAATGAACCAAGGAGATGCTCCGCTGGAGTCAGTGGCAGTATCTCTGCTGCAGTCGGTGGCTGTTGCAGCATCTCCGGCCATGAAAATAAAAATGAAAATGCTTAGAAGAAGGAAAAAAAAAGAACTGCTCTCTGTTTGGAAAATGGAAACATGTCGTGGAAGATGACACTAACTGAGGAAGAAGATTAGGCTGTCGAAAAATATAAATAAAAGCTTGAGATTTGGAGATCATTATAGTCACTCAATCATGAAGTTCTAATGGCGAAGGATATGGTGCTCCCTCTAAGGTTGGCAGCACCACACACTTGAATCACGTTAGAACTTGTCTCCGTTGGACTATGCATGCACCATCCTCTCCAATCTTCTTCTACCTACCAGTGACCACCACCACGCCTCTCTACTCCGACCATCGTCAACTATGCCGCCAACTACTCTGCAACTAGAGCTCGATGCCATCAACCAAAAGCTCACCAAGGCAACCGATGTGGTGGAGAACACCATGCTCTGTGCAGGTTCTGTCTAAGCCAAATCACGAACATGCTCGACGCTGCCGCTGATGGGTTCTCATTCCCTCCAATGGCTTCGTCAGCCACCACTTCTTCTGCCTTCGCAACTTCCCCTCTCCCTTCGACAACTACAACCTCTTCCTCTACCAGTGGGCCTTCACCATTGCCACCACCGACATCCCTAGTGGCTCCATCACTGAACGCACCCAGTTCGTCGCCTACCTCATCTACTGCACCATCGACTTCGTTGACTCCAGCATCGTCTGCATGGTCGGTGCAGATGAAAGAGTTGGTGTGATTGTGGTGGAGTCAAACCATGGTGAACGGTGGTGAAGGAGGTGGATGATGAACGGAGACCGCGGAGAGGGGAGGTGAAGGCTTCTAATGTGCACCATCATCAAAGGGTATATCAGTGTTCCACACATAATCTCAGCCATTGAAATTAAAATGAAAGGCCAAGATACAAGAAGTATGACACTCACTACTTGGCAAGGTGTATTGCAGAATCTCCCTAAGCTTCTATTACCAAGTTTTTCAAGTTACAGCACGACAAAACATCTCACTTAAATGACTGTGTGTGTGATATGATTATTTGAATATCTCTTATCTGCAGCTGAAGATTTTTTCACATCTTCATCAGTAAGCACCCATTACAAAAACACATAAAAAGAGATCAAAGGGTATCAATTACTAACAAAAGTAATGGAAATTTGTGATTACTATTGATTGAACAAAAAGTAAACAAACGCAATAAAAAACATTCCTAAAGTGTCCTAGTTGTCCTGACACAGTCGTTAATGCTCCCTCAAATTTCTGAAAGGTAATAGGTAAGCAAATGCTTGAATCAGTCATGCATCTTGATACAATCAACTTATTGGCTTTGCCAGTAAGATGTTGTTTATCCCAAAACAGGTGCTGATCCCTCCTATCACATGGCTGCTGATTAGCAATACAATAAACTCCTTCAGTTTCATTAACCTTGCAACAAGGGTGTTTTGTATCATCCAGATCTACAAAAAGAAACAATGGAAAAAAATATTCATTACAAAAAGAAACAAAGTTTTATGGCTAATATAGGCTATAATTGAAGACAATCAGCTAAAATATTTCTATTGCATTGATTTTATAAGATAATCTTTTTACGGGTGTTTGGATCGATGGATTTTTTTAGGCAAAATAAAATTACTTTTTTCAACCCCTGAAAAAATCATTTTTCGTATAATTGAATAATTTTTTAAAAATAATTACAATTTAGAAAAAAAATCAATTTTCAGTTTTGTAGTTATATATAAAATTTAAATTTATATTTTTTTCCGTACATTGGAAAGGAACACACTCTTAATAGAGAGAAAGCCTTACTGTATTTATAAGGGTATTCCACCATATCATAGAGGAGCCTGTAAGTTTTGGCGACAAAGAAGTTTGTCCCTTCAAGTGTGGATGACAAGTCTATGAGCTTGTGATAAAGTTTGCCATTGAATTGGGAAATCATGTCATTTAGTTCATTTGAACACCACCCTTCTGGTTTGTCTTTTCCAACCATCACTGGATAACACCCAACTGGACCAATCTCAAACACAATAATCATCCTTGCACCCAATTTGTATAACTCCTGCATTATAAGGTCACACCACCAAAACAACAAAGGAAGGTTCGCAGTCAATTCTCAAGTCAGAAGTAGAATAATTATTTGAGTTTGGTGCAGCTTAAAGCTTTGAAAATTCACAGTACCATTATGTATTTTTGAAGTTCTGATATGAGGAGATTGCTAAATTCATCCCTGCTGTATTCTTTACTTATATGACTGTGATTGTGTCCATTAGCATAATTCTCCAAATAGTCATTGACACCAACAGAAATGGCAAATAAAGACTTTGACAAGTGTTCAGAGGTTCCCTCAGCAGATTGATGATGGGGTGTAAAGTGAACTTTTGCATAATGATCAAACAATTCAATCTGTTTTTGCATGTTGATAGTCCCATCCTGCACAACACAATAATAGTAGCACTAGTCATCATGTGCCTCAATCAACAACAAATATAGCATGCAAACAATTTATTTTTGTTAGCAATAGGGAAATAATATGCCAGGCCAGCAATCCTCCATGAGATGTTTACTAATCTAATTTGCTGTCCGTTTTTGTATCTTCAACTTGTATTAACTGTTAATTTTCGCTGCATGACACCTAATTGGATTTATCCAATTTTTGGGTCTTTAAGATTTAAGTGCCTTTGTTTTTTAAAATTGATTTTTTTTAAGCTACTTTTTTTATCTTCTATAAAAAAAAAGTTAAAAATTGATTTTTTTTGATATTGATTATTTTTTAAGAATTTATTTAAATATACAAAAAAATATTTTTAAAGTGAAAGAAAGTAATTTTGAGCCCACAAAATCCCATCTAAATGTCCCCTTAATCATGTCCTAGCTTAGCCAGCATGAATTATGACTTTGAAGCTGTATTCTATTGTGGCCTCAAATGTTTATAAATCCGAGCTTTGTATCTTTTGGACAACAAAATGAGAAGGAGCAGCACTACTTTAAAGCAGGTATGGTAATCCTCACGTTTGCAGATCCTGTTGCAGGAAGAATGCCAGCAGGTGCAGATCCGAAACTAAATCCTTTTGTATGTTCATCAATCGGCATAGAATCGTCTAAATCAACAATCCAATACGGAAAAGTCTCAGTTAAGTTAAGGACCAAGCCTGCACATTAAAGGGCATAATGTTTAAATATAAAAACTATACCTTAGCCATGCATGTAACAATTTTTTTTTTGAGATCATCATATTGGTTTTTAACAGGGAGAGCCATTATCCTACAATCAAATGATCATTATTGACACAAGACACTCTATAAATTGGAAGGTGGAATGAAGCAAGAATGCATGCATCTATATCAGGATGGAAATTACATGTCCCACGTATTTCCCTGTCCCACTAATCATTATATTGACATAGAAGACAATTGTTCCACGAGGCAATAAATGATTATGGGAAGAGGGACATGATTCGGGGACAGATAATTTCCGTCCCTATACCAGCTGTTTAAGTTTTCTTCTCACCCAATTCGTCGGCAATTGTGTAGCCATTTGTGAGTCTCTCAGAGAAATTACCAGAGTCAATACCATAAGGAAAAAACGTTGGTACAGAACCGGAGGCACAATCAACCGTGGAGTCTCCAAACGCAAATAAGGCAGGTGTGTTCTGAGCAATTGAGATTAGGTTACCAACCTGAGCTTGGCATTTTACCATGAGAATTAAAAAACAATAGACATGTGATACACATGACATGAGGCTATAAACAACTTGTCCTTGTTTAACTTTTATTTTCATGGGTCCCAAGTGCTGAAAATAGAGGTAAAGGCTTCTTCATCGTGTTCACCCATGGTTTGAGCCTCCAAAAATTACATTACCATTTGTTAATGAGTTTGAGCCCCTTAAAATTAGTAACTGGACAACCTCATCTTTAGTTATTTAGAATTTGTCACTGGATAAACAAATCAATAAGCATATATACATTATAAATGGAGCAATGCCATTGGCTAAAATTTGACCATTGACCCTAGTATGGAAACAAATTAGGAACCAACCATAGTAGATAAACAATGTACGAAAATCAAATTTGCATCAAAGTAATTTCCTTTAATTTATGTGTCTTTTTTGGTCACGCTTTAATTTATGTGTCTTGTTTCTTTTTCGCTACGGAAAATTAAATTAAATTCACATGTGTCTTGTTGGGGGCATTGGCCATATTACAAAGCTCTCTAATGCATGAACTTAAAGTTTACACATAATTATTAGAATCTATTTGAGTTTTTTTTTTAAGGGTGATTTTTGACTTTAAAATTTTTTTATAGTTAGGTTTTTCAAAAAGAAAGAGGTCAACATCCTTAAAAAAGTCTCTTTGAATGAGTGGGCCAGATTGAGTTGAGTTAAAAGGAAAACTTTACTCAATCATTTGAATGAGTGATTTGGATTGAAAATGTAGCCAAAATCTAGCCAATACAGCTCATGGACACCTCTAAAATCTCATTTTAATTAGTTTACGAATTAATAAAAAATAATTAAAATAACCAATTACCTATTTATCCATGTTAGGTTATTTCTATAGTATGTTTAATATAAGGGCATTATATGAATGAAAAAATTATAAATTATCAACATTATTTTGCATTCTGTTGGAATGCCCAATCAATGAAATGAATTATTAATTCATTCTGTTACTGAAATATTGAAACTATGGAGTAAAACATTATGTCATTCCTTGCACTCCACTTCTTCTCTCATCTTATTTTATTCTATTCCATTCTACTATTTATCACCAATCTTAATAACTGAGTGTATGTTTGTTTGCGTGTTTGGACTTCCAAATGGGAGTTGAAGGATCCTCGAATGCATATAAATTTGGGTTGGATATTTTCATGTTCTTGAACGTGAGCAGGTTTTTGCCATTAAATCCAGGTTGGGCTCATAGCAATGCAATGTTGCTTTTGCGTTGCGTTCATGATAGTTGGGAGCTCTAAAGGTCTATTTTAAATACTATATTGTCCTTTTCAACATATATATTTTATAATTTTATTTAAAATATGATATAAAACTCGTCTCCTTTTTAATAATTATGTATCTAAAAATGATATTGATCAGCATTATCTAAACAATATTTATTCTTTCATAATCACTTTTAAAATAAACTTTCTAAATATAAATCATGTTTACACTGACCCACTTTTAACTAAAATCAATTTGATAGAATTAAGCTCGTGCAAACCCCTTGTTTGCATACTCTAATGCAAACACCCTGAAAGATAAGTCGCGTCTGTGCAGCTGAGCTTCCTACTTTTAGCTATGGTCCTTGAGGCTTAGTTTTATTCACCATCAATTAATCAATCTTTTGAATGTATAGTTCATCATAAGAATTAATTTTTTCTGGTTTCATAAGCATTTTTCAAAATTTTCAACTCTAAGGAAACTACAAATTGAAAATAAGTATTTGAATTATCGAACAACCACGACTTTTTTCGCATGATTTGCGGATATGCAATAAAGGATATTTTATTCAAAATTTATAAGTTGATTAAACTTTTAGACATAATAATGAGTTTATGCTCATTTTAATCTATGATTTTTTATTCATGAGTTATTTTAATCGTTGACTTTTAAAATGAGTCAAATTAGACTTTTACATTACAAAATTTGAGTCAAGTTA
The DNA here is from genome assembly GCA_030441495.1 of Dalbergia oliveri. Taxonomy (NCBI): domain Eukaryota; kingdom Viridiplantae; phylum Streptophyta; class Magnoliopsida; order Fabales; family Fabaceae; genus Dalbergia; species Dalbergia oliveri. The sequence goes on from JAMLFY010000007.1 coordinate 20,571,492, forward strand.
GTCCTCATTCCACTTTATTTAACATTTTATCACTTAATATTTAATGTGTAATGTTAAGTAACACTTTATTATACCATGTATTATCTCAAGTAAAATGAAATTTAAAATAACTTATTTTAGTATATAAAATTGCACAAAATGATTCGTTTTATAGCTTAGAATGAATAGTTAATTAAATGACTTATTTTGTATAATTTTAGATATCAAAATAAGTTATTTTAAACTTTATTATATTCCATTTAATTGTAATGTTGAGGACTAATTTGAGTCATTTTAAAAATCAAAGACTAAAATGACTCATAATTATAAAGTGAGGGACTAAAATGAATATTAATTCTATAACAATCCTCCATCGATCAACTTGCTATTTAAATTGATAGGAACAAAGAAGGGGAAAGAAGCAGAAATTGATATTTATAACAAACTTACTTTTATTTTAAAAATTTGCCAATGCCCATTATTCAAACAAATATTCAAAGGGGACAATTTGCAGACAAAGAACTACAACTTTGAACACGGGTATCTACACAGACAAGTGTCCGTAGGGATGCAAAATCCCCATGCTTGGTATCCATATGTGTTCCTGCAATCAGAATCACACTTCTCGTATGTTTCACAATTCTGATAGAGTGCATCTTCACATTCTTTTGCCCCTATAACTTTTAGTGGCCCTCCATTTCCTATGTCATACACATACCAACATATAAAATATAGTTAATACCAAATTATTCAACCATAGTCATAGAGCCTTATTCAAAAGCAATCAAATTACAACCAAAAAGTAATTAAATAATTTCGACCAGTAAGTAAAACATACCAATGCCAATGGAAAGAACAAGAAAAATGATCACAATGGAAGAGATGACCTTCATCTTGAACAGTGTATACCTATCTTCAACTTTTGACTATCTGCAGGTTAATTATATTAAGCCACACACACACACACACATAATAATTAAATTGCCTTGAAAAATGCAATAATTGTAATACTATCTTTTAATTACTCTCTCCAGTTCTGTGTATCTATAGTTGTAATATAAAACTTGAATTAATCCAATTTAATATAATAATATAAATTCCTACCATATTGTAGTAATTTTATTATAGATAATTTTTTCAAAATGTTTTATAAAAAAATAAAATGTGTGTTTAAACAATTTTTATACAATTGTATTACTATCATTCTCAAATAGATATCCATTTAAATAAACTGAAATATTGAAAAGTCAATCCAAATGGACACTTACTTAAGTACAAAAAAAATGGACACTTATTTGAAAATAAATATAGTAATTTTTATAAAAACAATGAATATTAATTAATATGATTGTTAACAATAACTCCTACCTTTTCACTTTATCTGGCCAAAAATAAAAAAGCACTTAGGTTAAGAAAATAATAAATATATTTTGAATATAGTAAAAAGATATATGAGTGGTACTCATATTAAAATATAAATGTACACGATTATAATATTGTTGAAAAACAAACATAGTTAATTTTATTAGGGATAGTATTGAAAACAAAAAATTTAATGATTGTTTATATAAAAAATTGACAGATGTTTTGCTATGAAAAAAAATGGCCAAATGGAGTGAGAATTACAAAGAGTTTAATGGGCAGAGAGATACTTTAAATTTTAGTAAATATGATTACTAGCAATTAATGAGGAGAGACACACCTAAGTTTTAATGCAATGTACTTTTTTCATTCTTGAATAATTAACCATTTAAAAATTTTAAGTAGTATTAATTATTTTTTCAATAATATTCTTATTAACTCCTATTAACTCATTAGTGAAGGAGAATAGAGAAAATTATAGTATTAAAAAAAGAACAATTTGGTAAATTATTCTTAACTTTTTCTTATATTAATATTTTTCCAATCATTTTCGTAATTTTAACATTTAAAATTGAACAATTATTAAAAAACGGAGGAAATAATTGATTCATGAAAATTTATTCAAATTCTATATATTATTTGAAATATAAAAATTGAAATTAAAAGATCTAATTTTAATTTTAAACTCTATTTTCATACTGGAATTCAAGATTCCAAACAAGGCAAATGGTATTAAAATATTATGATATTAATTTTTTATTATTTTTAAAATTTAAATTACATCTATAGAGAATAAGATTAGACTGGAGTCAAAAGTATAATTCATTTTCTAATTCTAAGATTGACATATTCCAGACAAATTTCAAGAAGCCTGACTAGACGAAAGCCTAACTTCGAGACAATAGTCTACTTTCGAGTGTTAAAGTATTGAAATTAAGGTGGAACACATTAATCAATATTATTTTGCTTTAGCTGAGTGGAACTTATTGACTGAACTTGGAACACTATTTCATGAAATAAAGTATCACTTTGGTCTCTGTGTATTCATTTTAATCTTTGAAATTTTAAAATTAACTCTTTAATCCCCAAAATTACATTCTGGAGGTGACATTAGTTGTTGGTTAACTAATTCGGTGAACGTTATATTTTGTTGATGTGGCACGTTAAGTGACACGTGATATGCCACGTGTCAATGACATGTCATGTGATGGCACATGGTATGTTGACATGGCAGAATCAAAATAGGTTTAGATTAGTTCTGAAATTTTCTAAAATGTGTCAAAAAAGTCCTTGAAATTTTAAATATGTCAAAATAGTCCTTGAAATTTTCTAAAATGTATAAAAAAGTCCTTAATTCCAAATTTCTCCTCTTTTGGGTCATAAAGTTTAAATCCTCGATAATTCTTAAACCTACTTATTTCTCTCTCATTTTCACACCTTATTTAAATAATCAAAAAATTTAATATTCTAAATATAATTAAGAGCTTGATTATTCCAAATTTGATACCCTCCATGTTTAGCTAACATAATTAATTTATTAGCTATTACATTACATTTCTTAGAATAAAATGGGTGTTAAAATATTACAAATAGGATTCAAGGGAAACATTATATTATAAAGCATGGATGGAGTTTATCAAGGGCCTCTTTGGAATATTTTAGTTGCAATTTGAAAAGAATTTGATATCAAAAGAATCTAGCATGACAATGAAAAGAAACTTTACCCTCATGTCAAATGAATTGAAAACTATATCAAATATGAGAGCTTTAATCAAGCTAAAGTAGAGAATTGTGTTTTTTATTCCACTTCAATGATAATGAGTCATAGGGAATGACCTCTTGGGAATGTTGAAGTTATATTCTAAATCAATGTCATTATGTTTTGTTGCAAAGCTTGGGACTTTTTTATATACTTAGCTAAATAACACATCTTAATTAATGATTATGAAGTGGAATAATAAATTTTGTGCGTGAGATAAGATTTTTTAGTCTTTAAGGAGCTCCTTTCATTTTTTCGTTAACTTGCATAAGTCACGAATAGCAAATAATGGTGGTGATGGTGTGTTTGTGATGTTTTCCTTTCTTGGCTTTTCAATGGAGCTAAGAAAATTCCACAAGATACAATCATACAAATATCAAGGCAAGAAGTGGACAAAGATTTAATATTGGTCACATATTTTTCTCATGAATCGACATTACTTTCCAAATCTTTTATACTAAATCTATCTCTGAATACTGAAGAGGAAAAAGGTAGAGGAAGACCTATTTTCCAAAAATAAAAGTTTGCTTAAAACAAGAGAATGGGAGATCGAATGTCTGTTGACAAGGGAGGGGCAACTAAACAGGAAATTTGACATAATTTAGAAATACAATGACATTGATTTTGAATATAACATCAACATTCCCAAGAGGCAATCATTTCCTATGACCCACTATTGTTGAGGTGGAATAAGAGATACAATTCTCTATTTTAATTTATTAAAGCTCTCATATTTGAGATAGTTTTCAGGTACATTTGACATGAGGGTAAAGTCTCTCTTCATTGTCATACTAGATTCTCTTAATATCAAATTCCTTCCAAATTGCAACTAAAATATTCCAAAGACCCTTGATAAACTCCATCCACGTTTTATAATATAATGTTTCTCTTGAATCCTATTTGTAATATTTTAATACTCATTTTATTCCAAAAAATATATAATAGCTAATAAATTAATTATGTTAGCTAAACATGAAGGGTATCAAATTTGGATTAATCAAGCTCTTAATTATATTTAGGATATTTAAAAATTTTGATTATTTAAATAAGGTGTGAAATGAGAGAGAAATAAGTGGATTTAAAAATTATCGAGGATTTAGACTTTATGAACCAAAAGAGGATAAATTTGGGATTAGGACTTTTTTGACACATTTAAGAAAATTTCAAGGACTTTTTTGACACATTTAAAATTTTGACTTTTTTGATATATTTTAGAAAATTTCAAGGACTAATCTGAACCTATTTGATCTATGCCATGTCATGACATGTGTCATGCCACGTGGCATCAACATGACATGTCATTAACACGTTATTAACATGTGGCATGCCACGTGTCACTTAACGTGCCTAATAAAATGTAACGATTGATTTATAGTAATTTGACCAGGGACTAACATGACCTATGAAATGCAATTTCAGGGACTAAAGAGTTAATTTCAAAATTTCAGGGATTAAAGTGAAACACGCTTACAATTTCAGGAACCAAAGTGACACTTTACTCATATTTCATGGTACGCTTGGACTAATTCATACTTGACTAGTCCAAATTTAAAGAGATGTGATTTTCTTCGAAAAATATTGGTTTTCGTAAGAAAAATATTTTGTTTAATTACTTTGAAAAAATAGTGTTTTATGATAAACATGTTTGATCTCCTTGGAAATATTTATTACTACTCCCTTCTTTTTGCTTTCCGCCTTTTTTTTTGGTTGGTTTTTTTATTGCAGTTCATTTATTATATCAAGAAGTATTAAATTATATTTTCCAATATTATATTTAGTATAATTATTTGTCCTATTTTTCAAATAATTATGTAAATTTATATTTTAATAGGGTAATATGATACATTCAAGCATCTTTTTACCATTGCCAAAATACATTCATGCATCTTCTTAGTCTATGTGTTTTTTTTAATTATTTTTGGACAAATAGAATAAAAGAAAGGAATATGTTTTATTTGGAAAGTACATACATTAGCATCAAAATGATTAAAAACTATGCTACAATACACATTAACACTCATGCCTATATTGTGATCGTGATAGTAAGGTCTTATTTGGTGCATCATATAATATAAGACCAATAATATTAGATATGATAGGATAAAACCTAATAGTATAATATAAGGATTCTATTGTATAAGTGTTTATACTATCTATTGTTCAATGCGTCACGTGACCGACGGTCAATGAGTGGTGGTAGTGACCAATGGGGGGCAAGGGGCAATTGGTAGGGGAGGCCCGGATGCAGCAACCAGGGAATTGGTGGGTGGTAGAGGGACCAACAAGTGTGGTTGCGACCATTGATGGTAGCGCTGCCGACGAGCAGGCGACGATGGCAATAATTCATGGCGGAGGTGGTGATCAATTGGTGGCGGTATGACCAGCTGGGTGAGGGTCGATGTCGACGTAGAAGAGTAAGTCAAGATTCATTTGGGATTGAATAGTAAAAAAATACTATTAGGTGTTATCATACCTCTTGGGACCATAACTTAATCCTATAGTCATAGGATAAGAATGGATTAACCGTGTAAAATTATACTATTATATGTGACACCAAACATGTGATAAAAATTGATTTTATAATATTAGCTAATACTATCAAACCTTATACTATGTATAAAATGGGGCCTAAGAATCCATTTGGTTTAGATTTTGATAAAATTATTTTTGAAATAATTAATTTAAAAAATGATTTATATTTGGGAAAAATGTTAAAAGATGAGTTTAATAGAACTTATGTGAAATGAAAAACTAAAAGCTAAAATTTTTAGCTTCCATTAGAATTAATTTTTGTGGGTGGAACATTTCTATCAAAAGTAAAATGTCAAACCAAACACTTTCAATTTCTTTCGACGTGAATTTTCTTAGCAAAAAGATTTACATTACAAACCAAACAGGTAGTTTTACTACTATTTACGTCAAGTACGTCAAACACATCTTTACCCTTTAGTTTTATTGCCTATTTGGTTTGCCACCCATTGGTCATCATTGGTATGCCACCAGCCGTTGCCCACCCTGCCGCCAGTCACCACTCGCACTCATTGGTTGCCCTTTGCCATTCATCACCCCCCGCATTGCATGCCACCCACAAGTTTTTGCTCGCCATCCACCGATCACGCCCCATCACCCTACCAGCGCCCAGCCTCTTCCGATCGCCTCTCCTGAATCACCGCCCTCCGCTCGTCCACCGCGGGTCATGTGGCATACAAAAAATAGATAGTATAAAAATCTATACAATGAGTTCCTTATACTATACTATCAGACCTTTACCTTCATGTTTAATATTATTAGGTCATATTTTATACGATACACCAATAATACACTTTTGATAAGACAGAGACTCACTCAGGATTTCTCCCCTTCATTTTATTATCTGAATCAAGCCCTCCTTTGCTCTTATAATTTTTTACTTTTATTTTTATTTTTAATTAAATATCCAAAATAATGCCTCAAAAATATATTATGACACAAATTAGTTTTTAAGTTTTGAAAGTTCTATATTAATTCATCACATTTTAAAATATGGACATAGTGGTCCTCCTTACAAGTGTGCATAGTTAGAAAAAATTGTATAAAAGGATCAATTATGCTTTCTTTTTTTAGAGATTTGAAGGACTAATATAAAATTTTTAAAAGAGACTAATTTATTTCTTGACATATTTTTCAAAAAGCATGTTAAGTATTTAGTTTTGATTTTTGTTCAATTTTCCACTTTTGTTCACCTGGCTCGCCCATACACCATAATAAAAATTTGTCCCACTTAATACCTATTTTTATATTAAAATATTATCGTTTCTGTTTTTAGTCCACCTGTCGCGCACCCACTCGAGCATAAATTGGGTTGGAAGTGGGGGATTAGGAATCCCATGAATCCCATCCCGACCGCATCATCGAAACCAAAAACCCTAATCTTCAAAACCCTCGCCACTCCTCGCTCACTCGCTCGTATCCATTTCCAATTCCATTTCCCACACAATGGCAAGAGCCCTTGCCTCATCCTCTACACGCCTCTCCACTCTCCTCACCATGCGCCTCCTCTCCACCGCCACACCCACCGCCATACTCAGGCCACCTTCATCATCATCCCTCCTCCCCCGTCGCTCCCCCTTCCCTCTCTCCCGCCTCTTCCTTCCCGCCGCCTCCGCCGTCCGATTCGGCGGCATCCGCTGCCGGGTGAACCGCGCCGGCGGCGGAGGAGGCGACTCGGCCTACTCGCCCCTGAACTCGGGGTCCTCCTCCTCATTCAGCGACCGGCCTCCCACGGAGATGGCACCTCTGTTCCCGGGCTGCGACTACAACCACTGGCTCATCGTCATGGACAAGCCCGGTGGCGAAGGCGCCAGTAAGCAGCAGATGATCGATTGCTATGTCCAAACCCTCGCCAAAGTCCTTGGCAGGTGAACAAAAAAAAAAAATAACACATGTCTTTCCCTTCTTTTTTATTTTTTTTAAAATAATTTTGTTCTGGGTGATAAAAATGTAAACTGAGTGTTCTGGGTGATAAAAATGTAAACTTAGGGTGTGTTTGGTTGTTTATGCAGCTCATTTATGAAAAGTTTCCCCCATTTCTTACCGCTAACCAAACACGCCCCTATGAATATATTTTTGTGATTCAGCTTGCTGGGATTTACAATCAGTGGTTTTGACTCTCGATTTTTTGATGGGGATTATTAAAGATTTAAACTTTCAGTACCGTTTTAGTTTTAGGCTGTTGGATGTTATGATTGTTTTTTGATTATTTTTTAAATGGTGTTTTTTGGTTTCAGTTTCGTGGCTTGTTTCGTGTTTTTTTTAATTGGTTATCTATTTTAAGGTTTTTATGGTTTGGTGGATAATATCTTTATTTATTTATTTTTTGGTTTACAGTGAAGAGGAAGCTAAGAAGAAGATTTACAATGTTTCGTGTGAGAGGTACTTTGGATTTGGGTGTGAGATTGACGAGGAGACATCTAACAAGCTGGAAGGTTTAGCATTTGGTTATAGAAACGTTTAAATGGCTGATTTATGGTTATTTTCTTCGTTCCAATTGTGTTTACTCTTTTCTTTTTTTATTACCAGGTCTGCCCGGAGTTCTGTTTGTCCTCCCGGATTCATATGTTGATCCTGAAAACAAGGACTATGGTGGTGAGAATCTAAGGCTTTTAGGTTGCTCTTGAGTTTTTTATATTTATTTTTCATGTCTTTTGGTATTGAAGGATTTATTGGTTTATTCTGGAGGTTTCTTTCTGTTTTTTTTTTTTTTTTTAACTTTTAACTACCAGTGGCGTTTCATTTATGCAGCTGGAGTTTATAAGGCTTTTGGTTTCACCAATTTTATGCATTATTAAGCTGATAAGATTGCTGATAACTGTTCTGTATACAGTATACTCCATTGAGATGCATTTTTTGTGGACATAAAATATATTTACTCTTCTTTAATCTTTTCAGTGATGTGTACTTCTAATATATTTATGATTGTTTGTTCATTTTTACATTATGCAAGCAGATGATATAATTGTGTTTGACGGATGCATTTCCTTTGTAAAATGTTGCTTGAGCCTTGGTATTTTCATTTTTATTTCATTTATTAAATTATTTTTCTTACTGATTTGAGTCCATATGAAAGGAGCTAGATTGTATTGTATACAAGGTTTAGCTCATTATATATGGACTTAAACCAAATGTCTCTCTTTACTATTCTGTGCTTTATGTACTTTGTGGAGATGCAGATCAGTGGAGATGAAACATACTTTTGTTATTGGCTTTTGTATAGTCTTTATGATGCGAAGTGTGTTTCAGACAAATGCTTTTCCTTTGGAAAATATGGACCAAGCCTTTCTGTTTTCGTTTTCCTTTCATTTATTTATTTATCTTACCAATGCCAGTCCATTTGAAAGAAGCTAGATAGTCTTATCTACCAGGTTTAGCTCATTATATTTGGACTCACATCAAATGTCTCTCTTTACTATTCTGTGCTTTATATGCTTTGTGGAGATGCAGATCAGTGGAGATGAAACATACTTTTGCTACCAGCTTTTGTATAGTCTTAATTATCTATTGTGCCTCTTTATATCTTATTTAAAAAAAACTAGTACGATACTAGCATATGGATTTCAGTTTCTCTACATATCAGTTTGCATTGATGTGTAGACAAAGAAGATTCCTGTGTCTTTATCTTATATATTAGGGAAGTCTTGTGTGTAAAGAAAATGATTGTCATCATTTGTTTTTGTTCTAGCCACCTACACACATGCAATCTCATGCCATTGACACTGCGTGTGTTTATCTGTAGTCCATCTTGGCAAAGCTAATAACTCTTCTGAGTAATGTCTAGCTTTGAATGCTAATGGACTGACAAAAGAATTTCCCTCCTCCTGTTCTGTTGTTCCACTAATTTATGGAGTTGCAGAATCATTGGAGTTGATACATGTAATTATTTGACACGTGTGGTCTCATGCCATTGACATAGTGTTTGTTTATCTGTAGTCCATCTTGGCAAAGCTAATAACTCTGTCTGAGTAATGTCTAGCTTTGAATGCTAATGGACTGACATAGAATTTCCCTCCTCCTGTTCTGTTCTACTAACTTATGGAGTTGCAGAATCATTGGAGTTGATACATGTAATTATCTAACATTCCCCTTTCTCCTGGCCTGTGGTGCAATTGTTCTTTTCTTTCTTGATATATTGTGGTTTGATATTTGTTTAATCAAACTTCATGTTTGAATGAATTGTTACTGCCACTGCTATCATCTTATAATTTTCTTATATTTATATAATCATACTACTTGTTTATTTGTTTTAATGATGCTACCTACTTTCTGTGATCTGTAGATGGATACATGACTGGAACTTTATTGACTATATGTTATTGACTTTATTTACTGAAACACCTTCCTCGCGACTGAAGTACTGAGATTCAGTTGATATTTGTATCAAGAATGTTTGTACACATAAATAAGAAGGAAAGCACTGGAAACAGTAACATACAAATACAAGATGGGGCAGCACTTTAGGCTGCAACCTCTCACTCCAAACCTCGTGCAATTCTTACACTTGCATTTCTTTCTGCCAACCCTCATCACTAATGCCAACAATCTAACGGGACAACTCACCTCTGTTTTCCACTCCCACCTGTCAAGTGGGCAGGGGATTATGTTCTATGCCTGTTCACTTCATATACATCTCATCCCTTACATTTCTGATGTTGTCCAGCATGGAGATGCCTAACAGGTGGATGACTCCCATCCTGAAATGTCTTGTAAAATGATAATGATTGTCATATTACTGTTGCTAATAGCCAATAGCCACACACTCAGGCAATTGTATCTGCAGTCTATCTTGGCAAAGCTAATAACTCTGAGTAATGTCTAGCTTTGAATGCTAATGGACTAACATAGAATTTCCCTCCTGTTCTGTTGTTTCACTAATTTTGGAGTCACAGGATCATTGGAGTTGATACATTAATATTTCCTCTTCTCCAGGCCAGCAGCACTAGCGCCAGTTTTCTTTTTGTTTGTGAGCAGTTGTGGTCCCTTTTTAAGTCAGTTGACATTTCTGTATAATGTCTTGAATCCCTACTTCTAGCCACAGTAACTGATCCTTGATCGTCTTCCCTCTGTATGCATCTACTGAGATATTCTCATTTTCCTACATCAATTGTTCATCTTTTTTTTTTCCGTTTGAATGCTTCATTTCCATTTTTTTGGTCATTATTGCTATGTTTTGATCTCATATTATTCTTCTTGCCTGCTAAGCAAGCACACACAAGTAGCATTTGCTATTGTTTTTTGCTATCAATTGCCCCCATCTTCTAATATAGTCAGTTGAATAATTATATAAAATTATATTGGTGCAGCTGAATTATTTGTGAATGGAGAGATTGTCCAAAGGTCACCTGAAAGGCAGAGAAGGGTGGAGCCTCAGCCGCAAAGGCATCAGGATAGACCAAGATACAATGACAGAACACGGTATGTCCGCCGCAGAGAAAACATGCGGTGAAGGGCCAATTTGTGATGAGGACAGGGATGTAATGTATATATAGTACAGAAAGTGCTATATGCACTATTTTAGTCTGAGGCATGTGGTGGGAGTGCTGTATGCCTTTACTCTTGTTATTGCCGTATGCACTATTTATTGGTTAAAGTTTCTGGTGGGAGTGTGGTAACTGAAGATGTTTGTACTTGGAACCAACTGTATGCAGTCCTCTTTTATCAATTTTCGTATGAACAGATTTTGAACAATAATGTCATGGCTTTTGTACTGCTTCTTATGGTTTTACGTGACCTCTGTCCCTTGTACAACCTGAATATACACCGTGAACTTTTATAAGTCTGGCTTGGAAAATAGAACTCGATTATGAAGGGAGTGCTTCCTATATATTTCATTTTAATATTTACTTGATACATTTTTACAAAGGGTTTGTTTATTTTTGGAAAAAAGCAGGGAAATTTTATAAAAGAATTGTATGTATAATTTTACATGCATAAAGTTTAATTATGAACTTTTTTTTTCCATTTCCACCTCAAACATAAACATCCTAATAATAATAAAAATAATGATTAGTATAAAGTGGATACATTTGACGAATATTCTTAACTGACTGTTCACTTTATCGTTGTTGGTTGATTTTAACCTATCAGGAGGTGAAATCAAGCAAAAGTTGTTTAGCATTGATTTTATGAAAACAAGAAACAATAATGAAAATGAAAGATTTTAATTAATAATAATAAAAATTTTTGTAACTCAAATCATTTGGTGAGATTTACAGATTATTAATTCTTTATTTTTTTATTTCATAATAATCTTATTTTAGAAAATTTAAATCCATTAAAAAATAAAAACAAAAAGTGTAAATTCAATATCTGGTTCCTAGTTGTGTTATGGATGAACACAAGTGTGCAAACACAATCACTATAAAAGGTGTCTCTATAATGTAATTATTTTTAGAGTTTTTCTTAGAAAAAAACACTTTCTAACTTGTGAAAAAAATATAAAAATAATTTTTTTGAGAACTTTCAATTTTTTAAGAAATCATCTAATTTTCTTAAATTACTTTTATATATGTCAACATTACAAACCTTTATCTGAAAGGAAGATCCTAAACACACCACTCTTTATCTCTCATTGTAAATATAAAACAATTTTAAGCACCGTATGTTATTCTGTAGATATTCTAGTTCATGGAGAAACTAACAAAATAATAGATAATGCATAGAGACATAATCATCTTCCTATCTTTCTCCTTTCCCATTTCACCTTTCAAAAAAATAGTTAAAAACCTGAAATTTACAAGCAGACCTAAACTAAATATAACATCTCCTGAACCCCACAAACAAAGAAAAAAGAAAAGCAAAGCAAAGAAAAGAGAGTTTGTTGAAATTGGCTATCTGAATGGTTCAATGGGAGAAGATTCTTCAAGGAGAGCTGCTGCCTCAAAGCACTCAATAGCTTCAAGTGCTGATGTCCCCAAATCAGCTTTGTAGAGCAGTCCTAGATTGTACCATGCAGATGGGTTTGTTGTGTCAAGCCTTAGTGCATCAGTGAGAAGGCTTCTAACAATTGAAGATGATTGGCCACCAAGATGTCTGAGTACACATGCTGTGGATATCAAACTTGGCACATGGTTTGGTTCAATGTCTAATGCTTTCCTAAATGATTTCAAGGCTTCTTGATGGAGACCTCTGGCTTTGAAAAGTAACCCTGACAAGCACCTAACTAATGAGTTTTTTGATACATCAAGAATCTGAGTAACTGCCCTAAGATGATGTTACTGAAGGACCTTAAAGGAAGTTTGAAAATGTAAAACTTGTTAAGCACTTAAGCTTCTATAAAATTAAGATTCCATTTATGTTCTGGGGTGTGGCCAACCAAACTCTCTATAACAAAATACATTGTAGATTTTGTTTAGATACTTGCTTTTTGTGTCAGCTTGAAACATTTAAAATGGCTAAGAAAGAAAAAGTCGAATTTTCTTAAGAAAGTACAAGCTACAGCAATGAATCTTTCATCTGGTCGACATGAATCAAATAAAGAAAGAATACTAGTTCCAATAACTAAGTGTAATGAATATTCACACCCTATAATATGCACCATCATATTTGTGTAGGGTGTTGGCCACTTTTCAGGAACTGAGAATCTAGATCTTCAAATATATTAATGACAAGAAGAAAGGTAAACACATACAAAGAACATATAAAGATTGAATGCTAAGTTAAAGAGTCAAAGAAGAAGAGCAATACACCTGTGGAGTGCCATCTAGAAGCAGAATAAGGATTAATAGCCTTAGACTTTGCAAGACAAACTTCAGCATCCCGCCACTGTGATAAGGCCGTGTACAAGTTTGCTAAGTCATGCCATATTTCCATTTCCAGACTTCTGTCACGGTTTCCCTTACTCTATATAACAGGCAACTCAGATAAGTAATATATTATTCTACATATATTAAACGCAAAGTGAAGGTTCTAAACTTCCTTTCCAATTGATAATTTGAGTTATTAAAGAATCAAAACAAAATATTCTACATATATGTGTCAATGTAGCATACCTTCATAACCTTATTTGCAATGCCTAAACTTTTGTTTTGGACCTGAAGAACAGCAAGGAGGAAAGTATATGTCTCCACTGCACTCTTTAAACTTCCCTGTGCAATTCGGAGTTTAGCTTTTGTTCTTAGCAATTCTCCTTGATCCCATTTTCCACTTTGGTCTATAGCAGCATCAATAACAATCTCAGCATCTACAAACTTCTTTTGAGCCGATAAAATCCGTGCCAGTAATATGTATGCAGTAACACTAGATCCTCCCTCAAGCTTAACCAGTTTCTTAGCATGATATAAAGCAATGCTCAACTTTCTCTGCTCAGCATATTCTAGACAAAGATGAAGGACAATGTATGGATCACTTTCCCTCATCATTCTCTCGGCAGTGTTTAGAGCTCTGAGTGCTTCAGACTGCATGAAGACTTTCTCTGAATCAGAAGCAACCAACCTGGATTTTCGATGAGTAGAACACCTAGCAAGCAATTTGCAATAGCTACCAATTGCATGCACTTTCCATGCAATTGAGAAATGGCATTGCAAGAATATTTGATTCCATCCTCAACACAAAACTTCTTGTCTGCACATATTCTTGAAGCTAGAAGCAATTCCTGTGTGCATTCTGAGTTCTCCCTATTATTCAAAGAGTTCCTCAAAAGATCCAAAGCAATCATGTGCTCACCTTCTCCACAGTAACAAAGAGCTAAAGTATAATATATTTCTTTTCTGTCCATGGTTTCTGGAATCAATTCCTCAAACTGTTGAGCCAGTGTCTTGAACTCCCCAGAAACAGTTAGAGCAAAGGAAAGGTGATCAATTATTGAAGGGTCCCATTCAATGCTTCCAAGAACAGATTTTGAAGCAGAATCAGAAGCAGGAGAACAGCTCTTCTATGTTGTTTCTTGGCACAAAGGAACCATCCAACTGAGAGCGAAGAGAGGGAGGGCTCGCTCACAGCCGCATACAAAAGAAACAAAGCGAATTCCTTTTGTATTCTTGCAGTGGTTTCAGTGTCAAGATTCCAAGGATAAAGCAAGCCCCTCCTGAATGATGATATTACATCTTGGGGAGAGCCAGCAAGTTTCCACAGCTCTGGAAGCAGTTGTACAGCACTTGTTAGTGTCTCTGTAATTTACTGTCTGAAACAAAGTTTTCAGGCCAGCCTTCTGGTAATGCAGATTCAATGGTGTCCAAAATAGTCTTGCATGATCGAGCAGCATCTGCGAAATTCATGAATTACAGTAACAAATAAAATCACACACTGCAAATTAGTTGAGTGTACTTTGTATTGTTCAAAAGGATTCAAGATAAGGAGCAAGATAACTGAATCATAAGCATGCATAAAGTTGAGATATAAAGAGGAACCTTGAAACCTTCCAAGAGTCTGCAATGATTTTGCTTTGAGTAAAACAGCTTCAAGAAGTAAACTAACGGCATGAATTGACATAGGAGGCACTGCATCACTTTGTGATCGCTGTCTATTGGTTTCACATCTTCTAGATATAGAAACTTTCATTTTTGGAGTGACAGCATCAATGTCTATTCCTTCAAAAACATGAAGTGCAGCTTCAAAATTACCCCTCTATACTCAAGCCTTCCCAATAAGGCTCTAGCTTCCTAGGAGAAAAAGGTCCTTTAGTTTCCCCATTTAATGAAGCAGCATCTCAAGTATGTCACTGAAATCAAACATTGGGGTAAAACCCTTTTTTCTTACCAAAAAAGAAAAAAAAATTCACATAGTACACCCTAAAGATGGAAGCATAATTTTACTGGCAAAAGGGATCAAAATAAGAAAAATAAAAGATAAAAAACAGATAAAGGTCACTTTTCAATGTGAAGCACATTAACAATATGATCCAACCTTTGTCCTATTTTATTTTCACATTAAAAACTTAGTTGCACACATCACAAACATCATGAATGTTAAGTTCAATAGTCCTATAAGGTGATGCTCACCTGATTTGTTTGACATCATTAAATGCGTGCAACCAATAAAAGACAAAAGAAAATGTTTTTTTATCATCAAACCTCATAGTTTAAATAACCGCTTTCACGAAGTGTTGATTCTGCTTCTTCAATGTTGCTATTATCCATCTTTGTATCGGTTTCACCACCAGGGCGTGAAGAATAGCCACTTGCTGTTGCTGAATAGTCCCTTGTTGCAAGGGACTCTGATGAATAACTTATTTCATCTACCACTACTTGCTCCCCGGAACACATGCACTGGATCATCATCTTTCTCAGTCTCTCTCTAATGCTAAACTTCCTCTCACTTATCCAACTCTTAATATTCTCATGCTGCCAAATTGCACTTGATATTTTCCTGAATCATCATCAAACATAAAGAATAATAGAACACAATCACTTCAAGTGTTTACCTATTGAGATAACTTGCATGTGCTATGCTTGTGGCTTACATGTATAACATGTGAAAACGACCCAACAAAAACATGTGCATTTCTAACTTCTAAGTCCAGTTATGTCAGCTTTTAACATCACTTTCTGTGCACTTGCTTAATTTGAAGTACACAACATAAATTCCAGGTTTAAGATCATATATACAGCATTTTACAACTAAGAAAATCACTTGACAGGACCAAGTCAACCAACCGCAACAAAGGATTAGGCCCAGATTTTACCATTTACATGCCCAAATTGCTGATCAACAAAATTAAGAAGCAAGCAACCTTTTTTTCATTATTAAAAAAGAAAAGAAAATCAGAAGCTATATCAAACTACACATCCACATAACAAAGTGAATTCAGTGGACACTGCTGTAAAAGGCAAAAGAGGATGATTTGCTAACCTAGAGTTGAAGGGAAGGAAACCCCATATCAGTACCACATACAGAAGAATAAATGAGATCAATAGAATAACAACTTAAAAAAAGAGGTGAAAAAAAAAGGAAAGATAAAAAAAGTAGCTTTTCAATGACACAAAAGGCATAAACTGAGCCCACAAGACAAACAATGAGTGTGCAACCCCTCCTGCTCAATTCACCATAAGAAAAAAAAATCCTCCCATGATTGTCACTTGTCAAGCAAGAATCCAAAGCTGCATATACTTTCCACAACCTTTTGTCTGATTTGGTAAGTTTCAATGTTGCTGCGTGAGTTGTCTGCTTGTTCACTCTCAAAGTTCAGACTTCAGACAGTTGAGTAATTCCATTATGTGACAGTGAATTGAATTATTAAAGGGTAATATTGACAAAATTCACATATCTCTTTCCATTATCATTTATTTTATGTTGTCCTTTTCTCTCTCCATTTTCATTTTCATTTTCATTTTCACCGTTAATTGCTCATATCCTTTGTGAATCAGGGAGTTGTGTGACCTTTTTTACTATTTGCAACAAACATTTCTATGAAAATTTAACTCAGAAGTCCGAATATTCTATTGAAAGGCACTATTTGTTTAGTACAAATTTTCCTTTTCTTTTGAAAAAATTCTTATATGGATATAGTTTTAACAAATTATATAGTTTTTCCATGAGATAATTTTTTTTTTCTGTTTTCTCTTTGTTTTAGCTTCAATACCAAAAAAATATATATATATTTAGACACACTCACAAAAAGGTTGATAGAATCTACAACCAAGTAAATATATCTAGAATAAAATTAATATAATTTACTTTTATTATAAGTATGCCTAAATATAAGATTTTTAAATTGTATCTATGCAAGAATAAGTCTTTATTTTGATATTCTTTTGGCAAGTTGCCATATAGCACTCTTGATGATGAAATGGCAGTTATTCACTTCAAGCTTTAATTAGATTATTTCTGTCTGGCTTTGGTGAATTTCTCAATCCGTGTAAATATTCTGTTATTGTAATTATTACAATAATAAAAAAAATTATTCCAACACTTAAAAGTTGATGTCAAACTAAGATACGCATTTTATCATTATTAGACGTTACTAGGTTAAGTGGGCCACAATCACATTTAATAATGATAGGTCTGTGCCCAATTAACACTTATTTTTGTTAAAATAATATTTTTGATAATAAAATTTAACTTAAGTGTCTAATGTTCAAATTCTGTCTTAAAATTAATTATTATTATTGAGATTTCCAGCAAAAATATGTTATCTGTTTACTGATATTTTAGAAATTATGTACAACACATAATATATACTCACTACTAATTCTTATATGTATTTTCCTTTACATCTTTCCTTTTCAGGAAAATGAAAGACAAAAAAAAATGATATGATTTTCTTTTCTCTATTTATTTTTCTTGAACCTCTTGAAGGGAAAACATAAAGGTTTTCGAAGGGAATGAAGGGAAAGAAAGTTCATTCTCCTTTATTCTATTCCAAAATCTTAACTCACAAACATACTTAATTAGAAAGATGTGAATTGTGATAGTGAAATGCATGAAAAAATGTCATTGATAAACTAATTGGCAGATCTCTGGTTGTACCGTGAAATTGAAGCTGGTCTCTTCTTATTGAGATTGAGTGTTAAGTGCCGTGATAAGCATGCCACAACCACAAGGCTCAAATGAGGTGCACATTATAGATCCTATCTCCTCTTAACTTTTAATAACAAAAATTTTTTTAGAACAAAGAAATTGGAATATGACTGAAAAGGACAAGTCGCAGGATTTGTATAGTTGGCTGAAGCCCGATAATAATGGTTCTTCCCTTTATTATAAAAATGATGGTGACGTGAAGGAAAAAACGTTGTACATTCATTTCAAAGCGCGTATTCATATCATATGGTCAATTGCAGCAAGTAGAAGCCGGATAGAGAAAAGATCAATCTGATAGCCAGATCTACGATATCAAAAACACAAATATAATTTTAAACGCCTAAAAAATTGACATAGTTATTGAAAGTGATAATAGCCTTTACTTTTTTTCATTAACCCACTATATTCAATAATAAAAAAATTAACGTCTTAAGAAACATCTATTTTTTAGATGTTAAAATAATATTTTAACATAAAAAAAGGCATTTCTTTTTCTACATGGCAGGGGATTTCATATAAGAAATGAAAATTAATCAACGTATTATATCATTTTTATAACTAAGTTTCTATGTGATACGTGATTGCTACATTGGTCATGTCTCTTGGTACAGCTCTTTTTTTCAGGAAAATCAATCAAATGCATTCTGTCGATTATTCTTGAGGTTTATATCAATAACGCAGTACTATTTTGTTCATTGTCTACTGCCAACACTCGTGTTGCCTATGTGCACAATTTCACTTGCAGTTAGAAGCAATATACAAATACTCAAATGCTTAAATAATTTAATGATAGTTTCTTTTTCTCAAATACATATCTCTAATTCTTTCATTGAACGTAAATATCAGCACGGAGTACATTAATATTTTATGACAAAACATTGCCAAGAAAAATTATTTCTTACTCGAACAAATTCTTAACTAAACCAATGTAAGATTAATGCAAGTACGTTGAAAAGGTATCAGAAGCATCATATATGATCTTAATTATAAGTTTCAAGCATGCAACGTAAAAATGCTCAGTGGTGAAATCCAATGCCACCGCCTCCACCTCCACCTCCTCCTCCGCCACCCCCGCCACCAAATCCACCACCAGCTCCTCCGCCAAACCCCCCTCCTGCTCCACCGCCAAATCCTCCACCAGAACCTCCTCCAAAGCCACCACCAGAACCTCCTCCAACACCACCGCCAATGCCCCCACCCTTTCCAATTCCTCCTCCAATGCCCCCACCTGAACCTCCTCCTACGCCACCACCAAAACCTCCACCCTTGCCAATTCCACCTCCAATGCCGCCACCTTTCCCAAAACCACCACCAGCACCTCCTCCAACACCACCACCTTTGCCAATCCCACCTCCAATACCGCCGCCTTTTCCGAAGCCACCGCCAGCACCTCCTCCAACACCCCCACCTAAGCCTCCACCTTTGCCAATCCCACCTCCAATGCCACCACCTTTTCCAAAGCCGCCACCACCACCTAGACCTCCACCTTTGCCAATTCCACCACCAATGCCGCCACCTTTTCCGATACCGCCACCAAGTCCACCACCTTTTCCAAAGCCACCACCAGCACCACCTCCAAGGCCTCCACCTTTTCCAATTCCTCCACCAAGCCCACCACCCTTGCCAATTCCACCACCACCACCTGCACCACCGCCTAAACCACCACCTTTTCCAAAGCCGCCACCAGCACCACCACCTAATCCTCCACCCTTACCTATCCCACCACCAATGCCTCCTCCTTTGCCAAACCCACCACCGGCACCACCACCAGCACCACCGCCTAGCCCTCCTCCTTTCCCAAACCCACCACCAGCACCTCCTCCAACTCCATGGCCTCCACCTGCACCACCACCACCACCAAACCCTCCACCACCTCCAGCACCGCCTCCAAACCCACCTCCACCACCAAACCCACCACCAGCTCCTCCTCCTCCACCAAACCCTCCCCCAAACCCACCTCCCTTCCCAAACCCCACATTCTTCTCCTCACCATCTTTCACACTTGCCACATTCCTTGCAACAACCACATTGGCCACAAAAACATGAGCACAAAGCAATAGCAACAAAGAAGCCACCCTTTTGTCCCCTAATACAAGCACCATTTTGTTTTTGTTATTTTCAACTCACTGACACACTCTTCAATTGTGTTGGAGTCTGCATAAGCAGAAAGAGGGTTTTATAAGCACACAACAATTTGGCTATACACTATAGCTCTTTAATTGGACTCAACGACTAACTGCTGGCCACATTTAATGTACACTGTTAGTGTGTACCACAATAATTCACATATAGCGTTTGGTGCACCTGCTTTTCACACAAAGGGAAGAAAAGTTCAACCTGCCAAAACTACATGTACCACTTGAGCTGAAACCATAGGGTGCTCACATGGCTAGCTAGGTTGGTACTAAATCTAATCAGGACATTGCCTCTTTCTCTCATTGGCCAAACTAGCATTGCGCAATGCCTATAATAACTCTTGCCGTCTCAGCAGCAATTCCATTTCTACTACCTGTACCTATGTCGGTGTAAATTTTTGTATTCCATTGGTCAAGGGTGCACTTACATGTTTATACATGAACATGAGTAACAGTACATGACGGTGTCAGAAGAAACTTGCATGGACTTTTCTTTGATTTATATGAAATTAGATTAGGTTAAACTTACAGAATAAATGCTTAACACAATCGATGTTAAGTTACATGCATAATCTGATCATTCATATATAAAAAGTGTTTTTAATCGAATGGCTTTTTTTTAATAAATATATAATTATCAGGCTCTAGAACGTTTTCCTCAAATAGCTTGTGTTTTAATTTCTTGATGTTCCATCTTTTCAGTAATTGCATCTAGGCATCTGGCTGTGACAGTGAATTGCAGTAAAATTCTGGTTTTGACGATTGAAAAGTATCTTAGACAAGACTGTATGGGTATTTAATGTGGCATTCTAAAACCAATTTAGAGAAATATAATGATTAGACTGATTAATCTTTAGGGAAACATTCGTCTTAAGAAACTCTTTCTGTAATCTTTGATTATAAGTTGTGTTAAAAAAATATTAAGTCCATTTTATTGTGTACTTATTAGTCTAGTCTGGGTTAAACAGGGTGTCGTAAAGATCATGGGCCCAACTACTCTCAGACAGAAAAATTAAGTGCTGTAGAATGATTCATATGGAAGTGTTGAACGAAAGCTGGTGCTTAGTAAGGCATTGCATGTGCCTGGTAGATGAAGAATTTATTGCCTGATGAAATTTTGCTTTTGTTCTCTAAATCTGTGGCCGGCACTCTTATCCTAGCCAATTAAGTAATCGAATAATGGAAATAAAGTCCACAGATTTAGTACAAAAAAATTACTCTAACACTTAAAAGTTGGATTTAATTGGGATGTCCACTCCACTATAATTGAATGTGATAGGATTCTCATTATCTCTACTCATCTATCACATCCAATGATTATAAAAAGGATTATTTAGATATTTATTTTTAAATATTGAAATAACATTGTTTGATTTATTACGGCCTTCAATTCATTTTTCTCTGGCTCTATTCTTCTTTTCACACATTGATAAAAATTATGAAGTCTATTGTATATATCTAAACTAGAGACTTTAAGTGAGAAAAATAATTTATTATAAGAGCAAAAGGAATAATCCTAATTGTTAGATCTCACATGAATAATTAAGATTAAAATATAAAATAATATGATATTTTGTAAATAATCATATAATTATTAAATAACATTTAATCTTAATTAACTATTTATATATATTTTACGTACGGTCAAATTAGTCCTCACACTGTACAATAATTTTTGGGGACCAAATGTTATTGAACTCCCTGGAGCACGCCAAATGTTCATGTTGATCACCATTAGCCATTTTAATGGGTTAATTAGCCATGTTAAGAAAATCATTAGTTGTGTATAAGTATGCGCGGTACATTTTCATACTTTTTTTCTTTGTAAATCTTCTTGGGCATCAATTAATTTAATTTTCTCTTCTTGGATTAAGAGATATGTTCTTTGAATCTATACGTATAGACACAATTTTCGACGTTCTTATAAAATCAACCGTTAAAAGCACTCGCACCTTTGTTTTAAATTTTTTATTACATTTCATACATTAATACCATAGATTCCCCAGTAAGATGATGAGATTAATTAATGTATGGTTTAGAATGGGACGATTCTTAGCTTTTCATCCTATTCTGAGTGTTGCGGACGTGTCGTAAGGATAAAAGGCGAAAAGTGTGGAACTCAACGTAACCAACATATATACAAATTAACCATAGATGAGTTATGCAGCTTTTTAGTAAGTAATGTTATTTTAACTTATTTTATCTACACCATGTTGACACACTCATATCTACTATTAATTTGAATGCCCTCACTTAGTTTTGCCACACCCATCTAATGATAAATATAAATTGTTAACATGTTGTCCATAAGCAAGTTAAAATAACATTTCTCTTTAATAATTCATTTTCAAGCCTCCAAATATATCTTATAAAAACACTAACAAATGTTATGTAAGCTTTGTTGGAAATTTTATTTTTCTTACACTGAAAATTGATATTTCATTCTTTCTTGTTTAACCGATGTGATCGCCTACCAAATTAAAGCAGCTCTTTTAGGGTAAGGTGTTAGCAGAGGAAAGAATGACCTTTTCCAGTTTGAAAGTTGCTGAAAATTTAAGAAGCTATTTGATTTCAGGAAATATTTTTAATTTTTTTGGTTTTTAAAAAATTATAAGAATATCACTTTATTTTTATTATGCTTCATTTTTTTAACATTTTGTGAAAAAAATATTAACAAAAACAAAATTTTGTTTCATAATTTCCTTTGCAAAATTTAAAAAATAAGAAAAAAATAAAAACAATACAACATTTAAAGCTAATTTGAAAAAAAAAACAAGAATGATTTTCCAAAACCAAATAAATCATAAAATTCTAAAAGGCTTCTACTATTAAGCACTAGAATGGTTTTTAACTCTAGACCAATTGGTCATATAAACTCTGATATTGTATTATTATATTATGAATTGTTTATATATATAAAAAATACTAAGTTATTCAAAATGCATGCCAATTTCAATTCCATTCTCATCGCTTGCTCCCTAATCCGTCGTGTGGATGTAGACCTAGTGCATTCCCCAGACACCACCAGCTAATTGCCACCATCCTTACTTCATATATAAGGGAACTACTATTTATTTTATCCTTTAGCAACATAATATTGATAACCTAGTATTTGCTGCCATGTCAATGTAATTCCAACTGGATTTATTGAAACTTCATAGCGTTAAGCTAATTAATGATCTTTAATTTACTTATGACCAAACGTTGCCACATTGCATGCATGATAGGTCACTGGCAATAATATTGCTTGGTTGGGTGTTGGACTGTGAAGAAGTTCTTCGGGTGGTGGGTTATAAATATAATCCTCTTCAGTGCTTATGATTTAACTGGATGATGAATAATTTGGTGTTTAGGGGGCCGGGTGGGTAATGTTTTGATGCCTTTATGAGGATGGTATGATGAAGTGCTGCTAGTTTGACTATATAGAGGGTTACTTTTGGCAAAAGGATAAATTCTATGTAGCATTTGAGGTGTTGTACGTTCAAGCAGGGCAAAGATCGAAAAAATGCAAGAGAGAAAACATGCATGATCAATGGGTGAAGCAGCGCATAAACCAAATTTATTGTTCCCAACCTCAATGGGTGTAATCCACATACAGCGGTCTTATAAATCCTTATCTGACGTCAAAAGTATTGGGGCTCATGTCCCACAGAAAAATTTATGATTTATGCATAAGTATATATATTATTTTTTGCTTCTACCACTTAAATTTTCTGCATCCGTTATTGAAACTTGTCAATCATTTCTATTAAATTAATTTGTCGGTTCCTGAACTTTTGGAAAATTTCAAATAAGTCTCTATATTTTAAAATTTTATATTTGGATCGATCTCTAACCTGACACAAATATTTGCAATTGGGTTCCTGAACGCCTTTAATATGTTGTCATATTATTATTTATTATTGATATTTAGTGATCTAATAGTAATATCTTGACACCACTATTCAACTAAGTTATTATATACCATTTAGAATGGTATCTTAGAATATTCTATTATGTTATATCCAGGGATTAATTACAAGCTTTTTGTAAATTGAAAAATATAATCACAAATTTTAAAAGTATAAAAACCTACTTGAATTTTCAAAAAGTTGAACGAACCGAAGATAAATTTAATGAGTGTATTGGGCTCATCTTATTTGGCGTCAGACCGAAGCCCATTAACAAAAGAAGCATAGAGAACAGGCCCATGAAAATATAAAATGGTGTATGGACCCAAAAAAAAGAAGCAGTCAAGCTGATATCTCTTGAACCCCTGCGGCTTGGACCAAAAACCCCCGTCTCTCTCTCTCTCACACAAAAGCTACGAAAATGTGCCAAATTCTTTCGAGAATTATGACGAAGTGATAGGAAGGACTGGAACATGACTCTAATGTTTTTTTATATTTGTGGTCTGAACATGACTCTAATGGCTAATTCAACAAAAAAAACCATCCAAAAAGGTAGACAAATATAAGACACTAGCTTCCTTTTTTAGTTTCCTTCAACTACATTTCTCTCTTCATATCTTAGCTTTCATTGTACAGATTTCGCTTGAATTTCAGTCGTTTAATCCATTGTGTTATTTACTTATTTATGTTTCCATCGACCAGTGCAACTCGGTGTCTATTTTCTCAACGCTTCGCACTGTTTGTTTCATTCTTTTAATATAATTTTCATTTCAAGTTTAACAGCCCCACGAGGTTTCTTTCAACCTTTCAGGTGCCTATTCCAACAAGCAAGTTTTCTTTTCCGGTAGATTCCAAACGCGAAGCTAATCTTATTATATATAGCTGTTTTCAATGTGAGAAGTCAGCTACCATGTATTAAGGCTTGCAAGTTAAAGTTAGTTATGACAGTTAGGAAGTTACTCAGAGATGTAATTCTTAGACAATTTGTTATTTTTCAGTTTTCCCTCCAATCACTCAAGTGATATGTATATAAACTAGTGTAACAATGTTAGAAAGAACTTCAATGAATTCATTCCATATTTTCTCACTTTCTAGTTTCAATATGGTATCAGAAGGTATCTCATCTCTGATCTGACTTGCTTGCATTCCCCTTCTTGAAGCCTTCGCTTCAAGGTTCTTCACCGTTCTCTCAGTGTTCTGGTTTTTTTCGCTGCTTTAGTGTTCTTCATTGTTCCAATGGCAAACCCAAACTTGATCCTTATCATCTTCCTCCTTCTGTATTCCGAAATGGTGCTTGTCTCGCAACCTCTCACCGAAGGAAATTACCACTCTTGGAGTCGTGCAATGCGTATGGCGCTCAATGGCAAACGCAAACTCGGCTTTGTTACGGGTTCGATTTTAAGACCAGATCCTTTGCAAGAACCTGAATTGTTCGAGTCTTGGCAATGCATTAATGACGTAGTGAGTTCTTGGATCCTAAACTCAGTTTCCAAGGACATTGCTTCTTCTCTCGTTTATGCTTATTCCGCTAGAGTTGTGAGTGATCTTCGTGACCGATTTCAGCATGGTAATGGACCTCGCATTTTTGAGCTCAGAGAGAGCTTCTCACCCTTCAACGGGAACAATGTCAGTCACGCAATACTTCACCAAGATGAAAGTTCTTTGGGAAGAGTTTAATTCTTCAGACCTTCTCTAGGTTGCAATTGCGAAGGATCCAAACCCCTTTTAGACTTTCTTCAATTGAGTATGTATATTGTTTCTTGATGGGCTTGGATGAATCATACTCTCAAATTCGTGGTCAAATCTTGTTGATGGAACCTCTCCCTCCATCACCAAAGTGCTTGCTTTGATCACTCAGGAAGAAAAGCAGAGAGTTGTTGGCTCTTCTTCCTCCTCCACACAACCCTACTGCATTTAAGTAGAAGGTTTTATGAAGAATGATCCCAAGAAGGAAAAAGGGATCGTCCTTATGCTCAAATTGCAATAGATTGGGCACTCACTGACAAATGCTATCGCATCATTGGTTTTCCTCCAGGATATAATCGTGGAAAAGGAAAACAATCTATTAATCTTGTTACTTCAGCTTCTGCCTCCTTCTGCGAAAATACTTCTGTTGACCACCTCTCTGGTCCAGCAATTGATGGCATTGCTCAACTCTCAGGTTGCTGACCCTTATGATAATCCAACTTCTTCCATTCCTACAGGTATGGTTCTTACCACATCTTATTCAAGGTCTTTTGATTCAATCTCTTGGATTGTTGATAGTGGAGCTACATCTCATGTTGCCTGTAATGCTTCCTTATTCACTAACATGACCCCTTTGACCAACTTCTCAGTAACTTTGCCTAATGGCACACAAGTTCTTGTCCACTCGTTGGCACTGTAAAATTACATGATAACTTCATCCTTCATAATGTGTTTTACATTCCTCAATTTCAAGTTAATCTCCTTCTTTTCATCCTAAAACATTCATCAATCATGGTTTCATTCTTACCAAAATGTTTCTTAATTCAGGACCTCAAGTCTTTGAGGGTGATTGGGAAGGGTGACATGCTTGGAGATTTGTTTGTTTTCAATAAGGATGCACACTCACAGTCATGTAATGTTGTCTCACAAGTCTCACATTCTGGTGTACATCTATGGCACTCAAGATTAGGCCATGTTTCTAATAAAATTTTACAGAAATTGTCTCATACACTAGCTTTACATAATTCAGTTTCAGATTCATCTTGTACCATTTGTCCCTTGCAAAGTTTCGAAGGTTGTCTTTCATTTCAAACAATAATATGTCCAAAGCTCCATTTGACCTTGTACATTGTGATGTGTGGGGACCATATCATGTACCCACTTATAATGGAAAGAAATTTTTTCTTACTATAGTTGATGATTGCACACGTTTTTCATGGATATATTTGCTGACTAACAAATCTAAAGCTACTACTTGTATAATTCAGTTTTTAGCTTGATTGAAACTCAATTTAAAGTTACAATTAAGCAACTTAGATCAGATAATGCAAAGGAGCTGGCCTTGACAGAATTTTACAATAGAAAGGTGTGATTCACCAATTTCCTGTGTTATAGACCTTAGCAAAATGCAGTAGTTGAGAGAAAACATCAACATTTGCTCAATGTGGCAAGAGCTTTGTTCTTCCAATCTCAAGTTCCAAAGTCATTTTGGGGTGATTGTGTCCTCACAACAACATTTCTTATCAATAGAACTCCCACACCTCTATTGAATTTCAAGTCCCTATGAATTACTCTTTAACAAAGAACCTAACTACTCCCAGCTGAAGGTCTTTGGTTGTCTAGCATATGCTGCCACCATTCCTGCCACAAGAACCAAATTCTGTCCAAGAGCTGATCCCACAATATTTGTTGGTTACCCTGTAGGCTACAAAGGTTACAGGTTGTATAACCTCAAAACAAAACAGTTTATCACCTCTAGAGATGTGATTTTCCATGAACACATCATGCCTTTTGCATCTAGCCCAAACCAACCTCACCCTTATGACTTGTTTGCTTGAAACCCCACTACTTTTATCCTTTCCAACCACCATCCCATCCTTCCCCCTCACACATACGGCACCCCAACTTTTCAACCTAACCCATCATCAATAGCAGAACCCACACCTATAGATCCACCTGAACTTCCTTTAACATTAGAAAATCAACCAGAACCTCTAACCCCCCTTCATACCTCAAAGACTATGTTTGTAATACCCTCCCTTCTTCCCCCACCTACCCTATCCAAAACCACCTCACCTACAATAAGCTTTCACCTTCGTATTCCCAATTCATAATGCATGTCAATGCTATTCAGAACCTGTTTTTTATCATCAGGAGGAAAATCCCTGAGTACGAAGGGCCATGGATGAAGAACTAAAGGCTCTTGAAGATAACAATACTTGGGAGTTGGTCACTTTACCACCAAACAAACACACCATTGGATGTAAATGGGTGTATAAAGCAAAATACCTTCCTGATGGATCTCTTGAAAGATACAAAGCTCGGTTAGTAGCCAAAGGCTACACTTAACAGGCCGGTGTGGATTTTCTTGACACCTTCTCACCTGTAGCTAAGTTGACATCAGGAAGAATTCTCCTTGCAATAGCGGTTAGAATTGGAGCCTCCTACAGCTAGATATAAATAATGCTTTCCTTAATGGAGAGTTATTTGAAGAAGTGTATATGGACCTACCATTGGGGCACCCTAAAAAGGGGAGGACTTGTTTGCAAACTTACCAAGTCACTTTACGGCTTAAGACAAGCCTCAAGGCAATGGTTCCACAAATTCTCTTCAACACTTCTCAACAATGGTTTTGTCCAATGTAAAAGTGATTACTCACTGTTCTCAGTTGGTTCTGAAATCCTGGCCTACCTCTTGGTGTATGTAGATGATATCATCATTGCCAGCCCCAATCCTCCATGATCACAATGGACAGCTGAAGCTTCAATCTCTTTTCAAGCTCAAGGTCTTAGGTGACTTGAAATACTTCCTTGGCCTGGAGCTAGCTAGACGATAGCTGGAATTTTCTCAACCAAGAGGAAATATACCCTCTCTTTACTTGAAGATACTGGTTTTGTTTCTTGTAACCAGGAGCCTGCCAATGGATCCAAACTTGAAGTTAAGTGCCACTGATGGAGAGTTATTGGATGATCCTTCACTATATAGATTAATTGGAAGACTAATGTATTTGACAATATCTAGGCCAGACATCACCTTTGCAGTAACCAAGCTAGCTCAGTTATGTCCAATCCTAGAATCCTCACCTAGATGCCATCCATCATCTGCGAAGTACCTGAAGAGTTCTCCCGGTCAAGGACTACTTTTTCGCTCAAAATCATCCTTCAATCTCACTGCCTATGTTGATGCAGATGGGCAAATTGTGTGGACACAAGGAGGAGCACTTCAGGTTATCTGTTTTCCTTGGAGAGGCCCTTGTTTCATGGAAGAGCAAAAAACGGCCTGTGGTTTCCAAAAGCTCACAGAGAGGCTCAGTATTGGGCTTTGGCAAATGTAGCTAGTGAATTAACATGGCTTGTTCAGCTACTTCTATTTTTCAGCATTAAAGTTCCCCCTAGTAGTTTATTGTGACAACATGTCTGCCATCCACCTTGCATCCAATCCAACTTTCCATGAGAGGTCAAAGCATGTGGAAGTTGATTGTCATTTTATCAGAGAAAGGTGAATTCTGGATAGTCAAGCTCATTCATGTCCCATCACAGGATTCTGGCTGATTGCTAACTAAACCAGTGACGCACCTCAATTCAAGAGACTAATGAACAAGTTGAGCATCTTAGATATCTTTGCTCCAACTTGAGGGGGAGTATTAAGGCTTGCAAGTTAAAGTTAGTTATGACAGTTAGGAAGTTACTCCACAGATGTAAATCTGTTAGACAATTTGTTATTTTTCAGTTTTCCCTCCAATCACTCAAGTGATATGTATATAAACTAGTGTAACAATGTTAGAAAGAACTTCAATGAATTCATTCCACAGATTCTCACTTTCTAGTTTCAATACCATGCATTGAGTAGACTTGAATTCACTTTCACACGCCAACAGATTATTATACATATTATTCGCAAGCTCCTCTGCAATCTATTGCTGTTTGCACGGTTCTAAATTTATGCATATCTCACATATGTAATTATACATTTTTTTTTCAAATTAGTAGTATATTTCATTAAAATATCTTCCTAAAAGCTGGAGGTTTAACTAAATAATGAATATACATTGATAGCCCCTTTCTTTTTTTTGGGTTATAAAAAGTTTAGGTAGGTTCGATATTGGTCATTCTACAAGGCTAGGGCATGATCCTTAGGTTCTAGGACTTACAAGATCACCTATCAAAGAAGTCCTCATAGTGAAAGTGGGAATCGAAATTATATTCTTGTGACGAGCCGCTCTTTACCACTTGATTCGACCCTCATTGGCACGTTGATAGTCATTTTGCTATGCCAACTTCAATATTTAGGCAGAGTTAACCTCCATCATGCGGGTACATGAACATGAAGATCCACCCTACAATATAGTAATACTATATATAATAAGTATCATCAACGCATCAAAAATAAAAAAAAAGAAGTATCATCAACACTTTTAAATAGAAGATTCATTTTATTTAATTTCTAGTTCTCTCGAAAAATTTAATTCTGCATAACAGAGAAACCAAATGGAAACAGTAAGCTTGTATGTATGGCACAGTTAACTGTCATGGACCGTGTAACTGTGATATGGTAACTCCTGTTTGTAGCAAGTTACTGGTTTAAGTCATAAAAACCACCCATTCAAAATATATAGTTGCAAGGTTTCAAGTCAATAGTATTTCCTCCTATCTAGAAGATTCCTTTCTTCTAGGCCGTCTCCTCGAAGTCAAAATGACCAAAAATCTTGTCTCTTAAATATGTTAAAGGGAGCCTTACCAACATGGGACTTGCAAGGGACTAAGATTGTCTTTGAATCTTAGCCAATAGAAAAAATCAATCAACGGATAAAGGATTATAACAGACTAAAATCCGACATTAATTCAATCAAAATGGTTATTTCTTTTTCGCAAAATGAGCTTCTTTTAAATTTTGAAAATTTAGGCCAACACATGAACTCAATTACGGTCCACTTAAAGGTCCAGTATAAGGAAGGATAGCCTCAACCTTTTGAATCCGTCCCAACCTGTCTTTTTTCTTGGCCTTTTAGTGATATTTTGTAATGTGAATAATAATGACACTCTAAAAGTAAGTTATGATATATTTATTCTATTTAATAATTTTTGGGACATAAAATTTCATTAATTCACCTCTTGAATTTAAAGTTTCTATCAAATAAATTAAGTGTATAAAATTTCATACATTATAAAAATAAATTGATATTTTATTATTTTATTTTATTTTGATGAATAATAATTTTTTAAAAATATAAATAAATATCAAGTAATAGATTACATGTTTATTATTGTCAATTTTTTTAAAAAATTTAAAATACTTGATTATTAATATATTATCACATAATTAAAAATATGATCAATTTAAATTAATACCTATAAAGAATTATCGATTGAAATAAATTTGCAAAACTTATCCTGGAATAAATCGATCCCACCCTAATAAAATTTTTGATGAAGGGTACAAGACCATATATCATTCCCAATTCGACGAGTGACCGATTCAAGAAACACACCCGGTCCAGCTAGAGAGATGCCCGCGCTGCGATTGATGGTACCGTAACATGCGAACTCAGAATAACCCACAATTTTTTATTAATAATAAAAAAAAAGAAACAGTAGTTAGTGGCACAACAGTTATTTAGTGGAAACCAAGGACAAATGTGTAAACAGAATCACCAAATAAATACCCTCATAGACCTCTTTCTCTCCCCCACTCACATATTATTCCCTTCCCTCTCTTCCGTTCTCTCTAGTCCCTCTTTTCCCCAAAATCACAAATCCCTCTCCCCTATCTCTCTCTAGAACTCATAATCTCTCCCTCTCCACCGCACGCGGCGGCGTAACATCCGAGCCGTCGCTTCTCATACAGATTTCCCTCCCCCTTCCCCCACCCAACACCGCTTCCCCTTCTACCACCTCTAACCTCTTCTTCTCTCTATCATTCATTTTTCCTTTAATTTTTATTTTTATTCTCCAACCTGTCACTTTCATTATCTTCTAATTTTCCTTTTTTTTTAAATTTTTTTTGTTCTTTATTTTAATCATCGTCTTGTTGTGGACCCGGGTTTCCCAATCTTTCGAATTTTCAGAATGTAAGGAGATTTTGTTGTTTTACGTTTTTGCCCCTCCAAATCAAAACGTAGCGTAGAAGCTGGGTTGTGTGCTTATTCTTTGTTGGCTACGTGGCATCATCTGAGGCCATGATGATGAATCACTACCACTCCCGTAGGATGCTGCCACCTGGCAACAACAGAAAGCGAAAGCACCAAGCCGAAGCCGACAAGCCGGCTGCACCAAAAGCCGCCGAGCCGACAACCTGTAATCGGCTCCTAGCCGGCTATCTGGCTCACGAGTTCTTGACCAAGGGTACTTTGTTTGGGCAGAAGTACGATCCTGACTCGGCTCGAGCAGAGGGTGACGGCTCGGTCGAGCAGAAGGGGGGCCAGCCGAAGCTGGAAGCCGCTTATTCTGGGGCGGAGCCGAGCCGACAAGGAGTGAGGAGGGAGCACGAGAGTTACGGTGAGGTGGCGAGCATAATGAAGAGTGATGGGACCCACATAAAGGGGATCGTGAACCCCGCGCAGCTCTCTCGGTGGATCCACATGTGAGAGAGAGGGTATTCTCCCCTGCGGTGGTGACGTGGCGAGTTTTGATTGGGCATTCGGGCATGGAGAAGGTTTTTCTCTCGTTTTTGTGAGCGCGTGCGAATCGTGTCGCCATGCATAGTTGCACAGGTTTGTTTCTTCGAGTTTGGGAGTTGTTGCATGCAATTGAGTGGGTTGCGTAGTTGGGAAAGTTTTATGAGTATAATATTTGTACTTGAAAATTAATGAAAGCATGCGAATGTATGCGTAGTTTGTATGACTTTTCTGGTTCTTCCTTCCTTTTTCTTTTATGGCATTATTATAGGTTGCTTGTTAATGCAATTTAATTTTGAGAAATGTTGTTTTGACGTATTCTTTGTGGACAAAGTACAACACATTTATATCTACCATTGAGATATATTAAATCAAATTAGTGTTATGGCATAATTTGATAGTAAATGAGGATATTGTAAAATAACTTATGAAGTATATGTCACAATAACATTAGTCTTTAATTTCTTACAAAGATAGCTGAAAGGAATGCTGCAGTTAGTATTAATAATCAGTGATAAAAAAGGATTAATGGATGAATTGCAAAATGCGATATGAATGGGTTTATCATAACTTAGTGATCGTTATATGTTAAGCTGCATCATGCACTTGTAAGATCTGAAATGATGTGTGATGTGGGCGTTTTACAAGGTAAAGTGCCACAATCTCAACTTGATTACAATATCAACGGTACAAATTACTATATTGTATTATTTGTTATGCTAGTCCAAGATTTTAAACAGTTAGGGTTCTGTAAGTTTCAGTTTTCAATTTTCATATCATTTTTTAGTTTTTAGGATTTTATAAAGGAAATACTAAAATTGGAAAACCAAAATTGAAAATTAAAATGTATAATTTTCAGAATTTTTAGTATTTTCTTCACAAAATCTGAAAAACTGAAAATAAAAAATGAAAACTAGAAACTTAAACCAAATAGGCCATTAACTTTAGATTGACAGTTGAAGTTATCTGGAATGTTTATGAGTTGAACTCTTGGAGGAGAAAGAAGAAGATGTTTGTAGAGTAGAACTTTGAAATTTTACTCTACAAATGGCTTCTTTCCCCTTCTCTCTTCCAAAATTAAACTCGCAAGATATGTCATATAGTTATTTTCAATCACTCCAAATAGTGACGCTATCACAGTGGAGTATTGTGTGGCATAATTTCGCCTCTATAGGTTTTGTTTTGTGTCCCATTTCACTGTCGCGACACGAATTGCGGCAGAGTGGCACAAATTGCGGCAAGTTGAGGCGCGAATCGGAACACATGGTTTATGATGCTTGTTTTTCATCTTTTTAGGCAAATTCTTTGATCTTCTGTCACTTGAATTGTTGTTGAAGTTTATATTTTGCCTTCCGTTAAACTAATAAAATGTCCATTGCACAAAAAGAGCTAAAGAAATATCTTAGCATTCTTTCTTGACATAGGCTTCTGTTTTGCATCTGATAGAGGTCGCTATACCTTGCACTTTCTTGCACTGTTATAAGCTTTTCGAGGCAATTAAGCCCATCCATGTTTTGCAACTTCTTCAGCCTCCAGTAACCATGCCGACGACATATTGTTATTAAAGTCTTATTAATGATAGTTATGCTTTTATGTTATAATTTCAAAGCATTATTGATGAATATATTTCAAATTGAGTAATTTTTCAGTTTTGATGACCTATTATGTATATTAGAAATTATTTATATTCAACTCATTCAACGTACACCATTGAAGTAGTTGGTAAATAAATTCAAATAATACAACTCTTTATATCATTCCGGCTATCTCTGATATAGCGGCTATCCAGCCATTTGAGGTTCAGGGTCAGCCCTTCTAACCCTCATCCGAGCCATCTAAGCCGCCATCTGGGAATAACAACTATTATGTGTCTTGTAGTATTATAAGATGATACTCCAATAGTGTTTCAGTTTCTCTGGTTTTGCTTAGTTATTACCTCTGGTGTATTTTCGTCCACTTGGTTTACTGTGTTTGTGTAAGTTTTTGTACCAGAACTCTAGCTCCCCTCGGTCTTCAATGGTTTGAGTTTTCTTTTGTAATTAAAAAAAAAAATCTCCAGTAGTGTATCATTGAGCATGTATCGGATTTATTATGTAAGTCATTATTACTTATTAAGCTTAATTAGTCCAGGCTAAGCTTATGCCAGCTAGTGTTGGATGTAAATCTTTAAATTTTTTTAGTACTGATCATCTAGTAAGTTAACTATATGATAATTTGACAGAAGGTAATTTTATTCATGTGCACATATGTGTGTAACTCGTAGTACCTTCTACCGTATTTATGTCCCTAACACACAATGCATAGGTCAAATTTGTCTATGGTACACCAGCCTACCAGCCTCTGGTTGATTAGTCACACTTACATAAAAGTGAGTCAATTCATTAGCTGCACTTTGAATGCATTTAGACACGTTTGATAAATGTGGCTAAATATCTGGTGTGTGATATGCCTTTGTCTAGTATACCGTATAACCATAACCTTGACCAATCATAGGTTCATAGCGAAAAAGAGAGAGAGAGAGAGAGAGAGAACATATTTACGATAGCACAACCAGAAATTAGATAAAGTGCATAACTGCAAATAGAGTGTGACGCAAATGAGTAAAGAGTTTCATATTTCACAAGAATGTGGATTCGACTCCGTTGACTGTTGTAAGTTCCAGTGATAATCACATAAGAATCTTTTATAAGTGGAAGAGTTGGAGTTGTGCCTGACTCTTTATGCGACCGTGGAAGCCACCTAAACTTTTATTCAACAAATATATATATAGTGCATAACTAATTTTAAAAGGGACTTTTAGGTACCTTTTAATTTTGTAAGATACTGATACTCTCACCTAAGATCTATTCGCATGTTTCATTTTATTTTACAAAATTAGAAATATATATTAATAAAGTTAGTAACTTTATGACTAAATATTGACCACCTTTTTTGGGAAAAATATTAATATAAAGGAAGGTTAATGCAGGAGGATTCTACTTGGTGGGATATGAGAATGGTAGATATATACAATCTTTTTCTGCTATTTTTAAGATTTAAAACTTGACTTTAAGTAAAAACAACATTATCGTTGCATTGAAACTCATCTTCTTGTGAAAAATATTAATATCTTTTGAAAAAAAAATTAAGGGTACCTAAACAATCTAACGTAACCATGAATATAATAGCACAATATATATATATATATATATGCTTGAGTGTGGTTGTGGCTGGTTATCCAGTGAATTACTTAACGCAATCATTTCATTCTTAGGGTGGATAGCCAATCAATTAACATACTATAATGATATAATCCTTTATACCTAGGATCTTCTCCAGGATTATTACAGGATATATTTATCAAGTGCTAGGAGTTACCACCTTTTCACGTAATGTCAAACTGTTTGATGCTTTGGCTTTCTTGTCCTCTCATGTGGCCTTCACGGATCATGATGGCAGCTTCGTTTAGACTTCAGAGATTGGTGGAGGTGTGTTGACGCTTGTGTCTCTTCCTATGGAAGTTTGACAAGAAAGGAAATATTTTCCACCAAATCTGTGACGAATGCATTGGTTGGCGGACTTGGTAATGGAGAAGGTGAGAATAGCTATAGCTTCAGTAAAGCGGTGTGGAAATGTGTTGTCCCACCAAGGGTGGAGATTTTACGAGGTTTGCGTGCTATCATAGATCATATCAACACTAAGGCCAGACTCCATAGATTTGGTATCATTCAGCAGCACCAATTAAAGTGTGCCTTGTGTGAAAGAGATGTAGAAGATGGTTATCATCTGTTTTTCGCTTGTGAATACGCATACTTTATTTGGTGGGTTTGGCTGAAAGAGAGAAACTTGAAGTACTGCTTGCTAATCAAAATGACTTTTTCGAAGCTTGGATGGGTTTCCCGATAAGGAAGAGAGAAAGAAAAGATTGGTGGAGGCTATTTTTCGTTACAGTATGGTCTATCTGGAGATGTAGGATAATTTAATCTCTGAATCCAAGAGAAGGACGAAGGAGGAGGCTTTGGAAGCCGCAAGGTTCTGGAGGAATCAGTGGAGAAGATTATGAGGACTAAAGGATCGGTAGGAAAGTTGGAAATCCATCAATATTGGAGAATTGCAAGTTGAGTTCCCTTTTGAACGTGTTTTTGTTTTGTAGGTGCTGGTGTATATATTTCAACTGCTACCCTCTGTGGGTACTTGTGCTTTTCTTGTTTGATACGCATTGAATTTGAGGTTTGATTGACGGTGTCCCTAATGTTACAGGTATATGCTTTTTACCGAGAAAGGAGGAATGCTCAAGAAAGTACAGAACTTGAGGAGCTGAGTGTATTTATGTGTGCTGTGAGAGAGTGAAACACCTGTGAGTAATGGAAAAAGAAGAGAGAGAGATATACAATACGTGAGCAAGGAGAGTGAGAGATGCACTGTCAAGGGCGAATGGATCCTGCAAGTGGAAGGTATAATTGGGTGGGTGTGTTGTGTTTTCATTTGTCTTGTTATTGCGGGTACCTCTAATATTGTGGATGAGGAGACAATTCAAGCGAAACATGAACATGAGTGCGAGCGAATCACTGTTAGTGATGAGAGAGCCGGTTGATGATGGAGTGTTATGAGTGAAATACATAGTCAGTGATGCTTTGTGAGTATTTGTGAGAGAGAAATTGAGTGCTATGAGAGATGACAGACTAATAACTTGGGGTATGTATGTTTTCTGGCCGGTCCACAGTTTTGGTGTGTGTGCTTGACCTCATGGACGTGTGTGTGTTTCTCACAAAAGAGAAAACCAAACCGACCGCCAATTGTTAACTAGGAACCGATCGCTTTGCCAGTCCTTAAGCATATGAAACCAGAGGCTTCTGAACCGATCAAAATTGGGAAAGCTGGTGACCGGTCCCTTTATAAGGTTTCGTTTGGGTCTTTGATCTAAAAAATAAAAAAGCAAAAGCAAGCATTGAACTTCACTTCAAATATTCATCAGATCTTGTTAATAAGATATTTATCAGATCCCAAGCCTCACTTCAAGCGCTCATTAGATCTTCTTCTCGGAAGCTACCTCCCTTGGCGCGCTTTGGTCCCCATTCGCCCCGCTTCGCTCCTTTGGTCGTGCCGCCTCTACCCTCGCCCGGCGAGCCACACCGCATGAAGCGCCGGGAGCCAATCGTGAGCCTTGTGCTTGTGCGCATCTTCGCCGCCATGAGTACAAGTTGCATCGCCGAGGAAGCCAACCGTCGCCCCTTCCTTCCCTTGCCGCGGTGACTGCCACCATCTCCGGTTATCTTTGTTGATAAGAAGGAGAATTGTAGTTGTTCATTGGACTTGATCTCTATGGCGGTTGGGTTTGCGGGCGCTGTTGAATGATGAGGAAGAGAGGAGGCAGGTGTTTGAATGGAATAAAGAAGCGTTGAGTGGGGCGGGTTTCTCTAGAAAGAGGAAGAAATGAAGTAATGAGCTAGTGAGGTAATTGATGGGCTAGGTATATTGGGCCAACTTGAACCCAAAAACAAAATGTCCAGTGCCTTTTTAATTTTTGGCAGGAACAGGGTATTTGGAAACCTTTAATGAGATGGAATTGAATTGAATTCTTATGTTTAATAAATCAGTAAATTAAATAATTGAATTCAATTCCTTGATTTGGAATGGGTCTAAAATGAATGAATTTAATTGTTTTTTCTATTTTATTCTTCATTAATAGGTTAGGAACAAAATATTATATTCAAGTAAGATTATTTTGGTATTTTCATTTGTTGGAATTCATTTCCCATACCAAATCACATCCCTTTGGGTCTAATTTCAATTCCTTAGTTTTGGTAGATTTCAATTCTCATAAGAATTCAATTCATTCACTTAAGTTGCCTCCAAACATCTGGAATTCAATTCAATTTCTTTGATGGTTCAATTCCAGGGTTTCCAATCGCTCTGGAAAGATTCCACTATGACAATATTAACAAATATTTTATCTTTAATTTGTCAAAAAATAAATAGAATTTTATAAATAATTATATATTTATATGTATATATATTTATGTAAATATATATATTATTATATTCTGATTGAACCAGGAACCTTCGAACTAATGCCCTAACTGTTCGATACTCCACGATTTTTCTGTTCCTTGGTGTTTCTATTGCTTAAGGTTTATGAGTCTCAAGCTGGTATTGTGAAGTGGATGGGTATCTTTTCAATTATGGAACCAATGGTAAGGCTTGATGAAACACTATGAAAACCTTGATGGGATTACTGAAGGGTTGGAACAATGATACTCTCTTATGGTTACGTGACTTCAAGGCCTTCAATTTTTTTGGTGCATGGTACTGCGATCTGTGTCTGTGAAATGGTTATGCAGCAGGAGTATGTTTTACAACTCTATTTGGAGTTTGGATCTGGAGTGTCTCAATTCTAGTAGGGTGTATCTTGTTTTTTAGTGGGGCTGAACTTGTAAAAAGGAAGGAGTGGTTCAATATTTGAGATCAAACAATCTGTAGACGTGGTTAATCTCTGGACAGTTTTGGTGTGTATTGTTACCTTGGGCTCTTGTAGTGGCGTCTGGATTGGGTAGTCTCGAGCAATTTGGTTTGTTGAGATGCTTATTTATGCTGCTTTTTTGTCAGTTCTCTGTGGATATAGTCTACGGTCATCGGTTACTGTAATTGCTGGTTTTGTTCTGCCTTCTTTGCTATAATTGCCTTGTGTCTTACAAGGGCTGATCATGTTTACTTAAGTATCTAAAAAAAAAAAAAGGTTTCTAAACAACTTGCTTTGTTTTGTCATTCATAGCAGAGTATCTTCTATTGTGAATGTTGAATGCTCAAATTTATATAAAATACAGATAAAAAATTAATTGAAGAAATTCTGTATTTGGAAATATATTTGTTAAGTGAAATATTAAAGAAGGCTAATCCGTGAAGTGTTGATCACAATAGGAGAGGCTTGAATCCTTTAAGCATAAGGTCATGGATTCATAGTGTGTGGAACACTATGTGCCAACTCACACCTAATCCAATGGTGAAAAGATGAGTTGACATTATGTTTATACATAATGTGATAATGAATACAAATAACATATCTCTTTGAAGAACAATTTGCACAATCACATTCAAGGAAAAGAATAATGTATTTCCAATCATATTCCACAAAATATTTATTTTCAAGATATACAACATGAGAATTAGTCGTCCACAATATGTTTGGTATTAGTACTTATTCTGTAAGTCATTATTACTTATTGAGCATAAACAGCATAAAATGGAGGTATATCTATTGCACTATACATGGCCAAGTAAAATCCATTGTACCCCCAGATGAATAATTTATCAATATTGGCTAGTGCAGATGTCCAACTAAGCTCATAGCAACCAATGGAAGATGGAAAGTAAGAATAGTCCAATACGTCAAGCAAATTACCATGAATGCTACCCTATTAACAAAAATAGGAGATTTCCCATCCCACACTTCACATAGGAAGGAAAATAAAAAGTGGGAAAAGTGAAAGCTGCGTTCTGTCTTAGGCCTTCTTAATTGCAACAGATCTTGCTTTCAGATTCAGAAAGATACCCTAAAACAAGAAAGTAACAATCAAATGGTTCAATTTGCACTTTTTCCCGTTAAGAGAACGTACTAGCATTCACACGAGTCTAATAATAAATTATCAAACTTAAAAGCAGGGGAAGAAAATTTCAATTATTCTCATGGATAAACAAGTTTTATTACAGGGAAAAGATTGAAGCATAACTAGAGGTTGGATAAGCTATACTCCAAAACATAGAAACTAGATAAAATTCAAAATGGCTAAGGCTAATGCCAATTATTTAGAGCAGGATGGAAAAATCCAGCATTGTTGATGTGTTGTCAATATATATAGCACGGTTCAAATTCAGGGAAACAAAAACAAGACAAAATGTTTCCAAATTGCATCATGGATACAGACAATTTTTGGCTAAGTGCGGAGCATATAGAAACAAAAGCAATCAATGTGTGTTGCGCAATGCCTACACTTGAAACAGTAAAACCAATTATGGCACCTCGTGCTATAATGAAAACCTTAGTGGCTTAGCAACATAATTAGTGTTATGCAAGCATCTCACTAGAGTTTAAACATGATTTAATCAGACTCTAGGCATCAGATTTTCAGTGCTTGAAATCTTCAGCATATTTCATTTAGAATATACTTTCTAAAAACTTCTACATCATAAGCAGCACTTTCCTGAAGATGTAAAGATCTAGATTCCAGTATGAATTGAACCCCATCAACATTCAGGGCATACAGTTCAAATAGGTTTGTTACATAAAAATTAGATTTAATCTGCATAACAAACAAACCAAACAATGACATGTTTTATAGTTGGTAGCTTTTATCAGGCATAGACCTTATAACTGGTATAAGTAGCAAATTATAAGTTTAAGCCCATAATATCATAGTTGCAAGCAGGATTCAACAAGACTCAATAGTATTTTCTCCTGTTTAAAAGATTTGCTTTCTTAAGAACTTTCAGGGAAAGTCAAACTTGCTCCTTTAGAATGTGTTAGGATTAGGAAAGATAGAAAAGAAAAGGAAATAATTGGTTTCCAAAATCCCATGGATTTCATTGCTTTTGTTTTACAAATCTTAACAAATTTGGTTGGATTTGATAGGAATAGATTTGATTTTGTACTTAATCATATAGATTGAACATTAGTCCTCACAAAAAAGCCTGTTTAATCAAATGAAATAAAATCGATTCCATTCTTAACGAGTTTCAACATAAGATTTGATTTCTAAATCAACTCAAACCCCATTTTTTATAATGAACCCCAAAAAAAAAATTTGATTTTCAAATCAAATCATAAACACAATGTTAGAAAATAAATATAATTTTACACAGGAGGAATGTTCTGTACTTCACAATGCGTGCCTATCTCCCACAGTATTATCAATTGATTAAGCTCATTCATTAATTTTGGAACAAACTAATCGTGAAAGAGTAATAAAAAGTAGCATGTTGAAAGATGCTAGAGCTTACCAGCATGCAGCAACAAAGCTGTGAAATATAACGCGGAACTGCAAAGGCATATACTGGTAATTCACCCAACCAACGATAGGCCAAAACTGCAAGTTCAAACCAATATAACTCGAGCTTCAAAATGCCAACTTTTTGAACTGCCCCATCAGCCAAACAACAGAAAACTGTTCTCATTGCCTTACCTTCCATGCAGTCAACTGAACAGACGGGTAGTCCTTCTTAACTTTGTTCATGACGGTACTCCAAGGTCTTCCTACAAAACAGTCTCATACTTTAGTTGCTATGCAATGCATAAGAGCATACAGAAAACCATTCCTTTTACCTTTTCAATAATTTAGTGTCTGATATCTTGATTATTTTATTTTCAAGTATCAACATGTGACACAATGTAGAAAAATCTAAACAATATAAAAACCCAACTGAACTAGCAATGATAAGAAGACAACCTTAACATGACAAAACTTATACAAGAAGAAATTGCATGTTTACCAGAAAGAAAAAGAAAAAAAAAAACTGAAAAGATTACGGCAATGAGTCTATGAGAGAGAGAGAGAGAGAGAGAGCACTCAACTACAGGATGCAGGAAAGTAAATTCCTTTATCAGTCTTAAAAATTAAAATATTAAACGAAAGTTTTCCATTTCTATTTTCAAGTTTCAACAATTATTTGATTATCTAATCATGCTGTTGCTGATTGTTTTTCTACCAGATCAAGGATGCTTTTGAGGTTTACAGTTTCTATAGCTAATGTCAAATAGGTTTTGATGCAAGGGACTCTGAAGAAAGTATAAGCATTCATGAATAAATAATGATTTGATATAAATAATAAATATTTAATGGTTTAAATAACAAATTACTGCTACAAAATACATTCAGCATTTCCCACGCACTGAAATTCATTCCTAGTTTCTATAACACAAACATTACTAATTCATTTTCAGCACCAACCCATTAAAATAGTAGTGATTAGTGAGGAAAGATTTTCCAATGGAACAAATTCCAGATCAGGAGAACACGACATACTAATTACCAGTTACCACACTTTGAATACATGATTTTGAAATATCCTAACTTCACAGAAATCCAAGAGTAACAGCATCACAATTAAGAATTAAGCAGCACTAAGTGTTCAACATCTTATCATTACATGATAAACATGATATACATAAAAAGCAGGTATTTCAGGTAGCGGAGAAAGAATGGTTCAAGTTTTCTGAGGAGCTAGGCCGAGAACAGAAGATACATTCACAATTCAACAAAGCTGACATTATCTTTATTCATGTATACGTTTCAAAATCATTATGTGTAAATTGATGATTAACATTCAATACAGAATTAATTTTATCAACGGCCATACCTTCTATAACCAAGCCATAGTACATCAAGAAGAAAAAGTTGTTCCATGGGGAACTAGTAATCTGTTCAAGGATCACCTAGTAGTAGGAAATTTCATTCATTAGAACATTACTTGAAAACTCACACAAGACAGAACCTAAACAACACACACACATTCATATATATATACTATACTATACTATCCCTATAAGTGAAAGGGGCAAGCAGAAAACCGAGAATAAGACAAGCTAACAATATACCTTCTTTGCAACAGTTTCATTGCCTTTCTTTGAAGAGATAATCCATCACTTTGTGGAAAATGTCCAAAGGGTCCTGAGTATGCAAAACCGTAGAGCTGCAAAAATAAACCGACTTCAATATTTTCACCGTCCTTAAAAATCCCACCACAAACTTCAATTTCCATGACTTCTATTTATTGATCATCACTCATCAGTTGAGACACATGAAATAGAAAAACACTCTATTTTGCTTGGCTTCAACAAAAGTCATGATCTTTATTTGTTTGCTCGAAACATGGATCACAGCCCAGGATGCAAAACGGAATTGAAATGGTGATTTGAAGACACATACATACCATGAAAAGAAGCAATCTTCTCAACTGAAGCCTCTTGGCCCCAGTAATCTTCTGTGCCACTGCATCACTAAAACCAGCCAGAAATGCTGCAGTAATTGCCTAACAACACACCACAAGTTTATTATTATTATTCAAACAACCCCATTAAAAATGAGAAAATTGAATTGAAAAAAAAAAAGAGGGTGAGAACAGAAAAAATGAAAAGGGGGGGGTTGAAGGGAGGAACCTTGGTCCTAGAGGATGGAGCTGAAGCTGCCGGAGATATTTCTTCCAAGCATCGTTGACTAAGTCAGACATGGTGAATGATCAACCTCGGAAGGATCTTCCCTTCTCTTTCTCTGTGTCTTTCCGTTCCGAGGTTGCAGTTTGTGGAATTGGTAGTTTCTGTTTTGTTTGTTATATTATTAGGAGTGAGAGTGAGTGACAGTGACAAGAACAGAGAAAGAACATGGGTAGACCGGAGAAATAGCGTAGCGTTGGAATGGGTAGGCAGGCAAAAGAATATACAAGACAACGAGGGGTTAGGTGGCAAAGACAACAAGCCAGTGAGGCTTCAACTCACGCTTTTTGTATTTGAGTTTGAGGTGATCTTTTGATGTGTATACTTTTTTTTCTTTTTTAATCAAAATAAAAAAGTATAATTTCTATGAATTGAATTGTTCGGTCATTTTTACTGGTACAATAGTATATGATTGGATAATAATAAAAAAAATTATACTGTCATGTATAAAAATTAAACTCAATAAAAAATGGGTATATATATATGATAAATTCTACGGTTAAAGGTCAATGTCTTCACTTAATTGTTTGAGATAACCAAAAAGCTTACTCGTGTTTTTCCCCACACACTCTACCATTCCTCCTATAACATCCCAAATTTTTCTTAATATAGTGTTACTTTGTTATAACATTTTATTTTGATAGTATGCGGATTTTGTTTACAAGAAATATTTAAGGATAATTATTGAAAAAAAATGTATAATTAAAATATTACAAAACTTAATAGTTGTACAATCTGGAACTTAACACCAAAATGTAAAATTTTAATTATTCCATTGGATTTTATTAAAATTACAAAAGATGC
Source organism: Dalbergia oliveri (assembly GCA_030441495.1). Taxonomy (NCBI): domain Eukaryota; kingdom Viridiplantae; phylum Streptophyta; class Magnoliopsida; order Fabales; family Fabaceae; genus Dalbergia; species Dalbergia oliveri. The sequence continues at coordinate 20,615,890 of JAMLFY010000007.1, forward strand.
CATTAGAGGATAGAAAATAAACTTATAACATAATTAACTGTAGAAAAAGCTAATAGAAATATTAGAAAAGCTTAGAGAATGTCATTAAGTTATTAAAAAAAATGATAAAAAATTAAAAATATACCTTAAACATAAATTTGATCATAAATATAAATATTAAGTAATTTTGTATAATATTAGCATAATTGCACAAAAATAACCTATTGTGGAGTATAAAATAAACTCTGAAAGTCCTAAAAAATAACTCTAAGTCTTGTAAAATTTTTTTTTACTAAGTTATGATATTAAATAATGAGGACCATGAAATAGGTCTCTCCATTAGGCTATGGATAGTGTTAAAAATCATATTGATCTTTAATTAATTAATTTTGACTTAATTAAAGCTTAAATTACCTAAATAATCACTTAAAATTTAAGATAAATTTTCCTAAACCTTGATTTATCTTGCTGATAATACTAAACCAATTAATTAACACCTAGATCAGCCACATGGAAGAAAAAAAATATATTTGAAAAATAAAATTAAATGGTCAAACTTTCATATTATAATTATTCAACAACCAACCAAACTTTGACTAAAAATTTCAACAAAGATGAGCTTGTCTCCTTATCATGTTAGGTAGCTCAAAATTCACATGGGCTGCTATATAAAATTTATATATTTTATTTATAGATAATTAATTATTTTAATTAGCTCAAATTAGACCTAATTAAGGTAAATATATATTAAAAATACTAAAAATTATAGAAAAAATTCACGAAAATTATAGATAACTTATAAATAAGGTAAAAACATGTTCTTAACAATAGATTAAGGAAAATTAATTTTTATGATGATTTTATGAATTATTTAGTATATATAACTTTAAGATAAATATGCAAAATTTGTCATTTTCATATATTAATCATTCAAGACAACTTTCCACCCTCTATAACTCTATTAGACATGTTTTTCAAACCTATAGGCTGCCAAAGAAGAAAAAAAAATAATAGTTAAATAAATTATTAGTTAATTAATAATTAATTCTTAATAAAACTAGCAATAGTGTAAAATATAAAAAAATATAAATAATTATAGAAAATTATATAAATTTCGTGAATACTTGTATTATATCTCTAATAATCTTATTATGATGTTTGAATAAAAAAATAAGTCATTTACTAATTAATTAACTTAATTAAGATGAACTAGTATAAGCAAATTTACCTTATTTTGAATAATTAATTATTAAATTATATTTAAATATATTAAAATTTAATAAATGAATTTAAATCATTTCATTAACATTTTAGTATGTCTTTAAATGATAATTGAGAATTTATTAAATTATTTAGTGTTAGTTTTAATATTTAACTAATCAAATATGATAAATAAATTATGAAATTAGTAATATTTTAATCCTAAACTTTTTCTATAAATAGCACCCCTCTAAACATCACTCCACACTTCATTCTTCTTGCCCAAAATCTATCAACACTCATAGCCATCATTTCTCTCTTCATTTTCTTTATTTTCACACAAAAATATTTACAAATATTTAGCAAATCACCTCCAAATTATCACCTCTTCTTATCACCATCTAACTTCAACACTTCCCAGCCTTTATACATGAATTAGAACCCTTAGAGAAGGTTTATAAAAGTTGAAGAAGTTGCTGATCTAGCGTGGGTATTGCTAAGTTCTAAAGCTCCAAGAACAAGTAGGGGTTTTTCTTTCACTAATAAGCTTCATGCATGATTTTCATATATGATGTTGTTATGATACTCAAAGTTTGTGTTTATGGTTTTAATATGTTTGAATGATTTAAAGATTGTGACATAAAATACTTAATCTATGTGTATATGATGTATATTTATTTGTTTACTTATATGGTTGAAAAGTATGATTTAAGATCATTTAAATTTTGATTATGCTTTCTTCAAATATTTCAATGTTGTCTAAATTTGTTGAACTATGTATTTTCATTTAATAAAGTTTTGTGCACAAGTTGTGAAATTTTAAGGTAATATAGCTTGATTTTGACCTCATTATGTATTTGATCATAAAACATTTTTGGTTCATAAAAAGTGTTGTATTTAATTCATTATAATGAATGGATTTTAAACCTTTGAGCATGTAATATTTAGCTTGGTTTATGTGTTATGTTTATCTTGGACTATGGACCTTGGATTATAAATATTTGACTTGAATATAAATTTATTAACATTAAGAAATATTATTTACAAAGATTTAAGTTAAGGTCCCATTAGGAATATGACATATAAACTAACTAGATTCATGCTTGAAGTGATTTCTTAAAGTTTGGGTATAATTTCAATTATTTATTTTTAAATATTTCTTAGATTTTATTGCTCTTTTATTTACCCTATGATTATATCTTTATATAGATAAAAAATATTTTTTACTTATATTGAACATGTAAAGGTAATTTACCTACATATTTTCTAAAGATAGATTGGAAATAATTTTGGGTGTATTTAGGCTTATGGAATTAGTAATAAATTATTATATGATGAAAAACTAAGTTAAGTATATTTTATTATAAAGGAAATGAATTTATAAAAATAGTGTGATTTGGTGCTTCAATAATAATTGTAAGAAATATGGGTTTTATGAGTATTTTAGGAATCCTATGTTGTTTGGACTTTATGTGTAAATATGAAAAATCTTGTGGTTTATATGTAAATATGAAAGAAATCATGTAAACTTTATGTAATTTTCATTCTTTATGTATATTGTATGCACTATGTAAAATGAATACATAAATAAGTGACACTTTTGGCCGCCTTATAGCGGATAAGGACTTGGTGTACACTTAGTCTTGCAGTTGCTAAACGACACCTGGCCCAGCCTTAGCGACAGGACTTGGTGTACGTTATAGTGATACCTTGGGCCCCCATGCTAGCGGACAAGGACTTGGTATTCATTACTTGAACTGTGGACGCCAATGAGAGCTCTCACAGATCCAATATGAAGTAAACCTTGCAGACTATAATCATTTGAAAAGAACATGATACTATAAAAGGGAGCTTAGGATACTCATGATTATTTATGACACTTCTTTTACTGAACTTTTATTATGATTGATATTGTGCACTTCTATCTTACTTGACATTAGTAAAATATAATTTGAGTTAATATAAAAGATTGCATCTTATTGCACTCCGTGTTATTCTTAGTATTTTTGGGATGAAATGGGACTCCCTGGAAACATCACCCTACTTGAACTTCTCTCACCCCTTTCTTTGATGTTTCCAGATAACATGGATCGTCACGAGTGAAATGGATGTAGCCTTGGACTTAGTTTCTAAATAATCAGATTCTATTATGTGTGCTAGATAGAATCTTTACTATCTGTTACTAGACTTTGGTTATGTTATATTGTTATATTAAAGTTTTCCTTAATGTATCTTGAATGTGTAATATGTATTGTATCCTATGGATTGATGTTAGTAGTGAAGTATATTTCTATAGATGATGGTTGTCTAAACTGTGGAACTACTGATTAACAAATAATAGTAATATGTTAGAAAAGAAATATTCTTTGTCATTTAAAAATTACCCTTGGATTGCCTGGAAGAAAGTGTATTACCTGTAAAAGTGTGATTTGGAAAGGTTCTGGCTAGGAAAGACTTGGTATTTAAGCGTGTCCATTGTGACCCACCTCTTTCCTGGAAACTATCAGATGCATGATTTACAATTGGTATACATTATTCCAGAATAGAACTATAAATGAGAAATAATCATAGCAGGTTAAAAAAAAAAAGTTCTCATAAAATTTCAGATTACAAGATAATAATATTATGTTATCTAATTATTGTTTAAAATACTAATAATATTAAAACTTAAGGTGGAAGAATTAGAGCTTAGTGAGGTGTTACATTAATGGTATCAGAAGTTTCCTTGGAAGACAACTGTCATTAGGTAGAATTTATGTATGTCATATTTCTCCATATAGGGTTTTCTTTATATAAGTTTGTTTTGTGTGGCAATTGTTTCTAGCCTAGGTAGGAATATTGAGCTTGATCACCTCAATACATAACTAACTATGTATGCAGAAACAACATGCGACCAAGACAAAGATCGTTCCTCTTAATGGTGGAGAAGAAGATAGAAATACCCTGGAGAATATGGCTGAGCAATTAGGGAACAAGTGATGTTGACTAATAGGATGTTAGCGGATGGATGAGAATGGTGCTAGAAATGGGAATGGCAATGGTCAAGGAATTGCTAATGGAGATACACCTGGTTTGCACCCTCAATTCTATGGGTTAACTGAATTTAAAAAGATGCAACCTCCAACCTTCAAAGGAGAATATAATCCAACCATAGCTGAAAATTGGTTGATGAACATAGAAAAGATATTTGAGGCCATGGTGTGCACCGATAGTAGAAGGTGACTTATGCCACCTATATGCTTGTTGGTGAAGCTGAACATTGGTGGAGGGCGCTAAGTCTATTAGAGGCACAAGAAGTTCCTCTCACATGGGAACAATTCAAAGCTACCTTTTTGGAAAAATATTTTCCGATAAGTGTAAAGAACAGAAAAGACTGAATTACTTGAGAAGGGAAATATGACTGTTGGACAATATGTATCAAAATTTGAAGAATTGGCCAAGTTCTCATCTTATTTAAAATTCAATCCAGATGAAGCTTGGAAAGCAATGAAATTTGAGGCTGGCCTGAATCCAGAACTAAAGAATGCTGTAAGTACTATGGAAATCAGAAATTTTCCTCTATTGGTAAATAAATGCAGGATTGCTGAACAAAATATTAAGGATTTGCGGCGAGCGTCAGAATATGTTTAAAAGAAAAGAGAGGAAGATAGAAGTAGATTCATTCCACCACAATTTCAAAAGAATAGGAACCGAAGCTGGAACCAAAACCAAAATCAGCGAGGAGGAACCTGTATAGAGGAAAAATGCCTTTACCACCACAGACAAGTCCCTACACCTCCCCAACCCTTGTTTGTGGAAATTGTGGGAAAAATCATGGAAATAAGCCATGTTTGAAAGGAATGGGTGTTTGTTTCACGTGCGAAAACGGGACATTACTCACGTGAATGTCCTCAAGAAGCATAGGGAGAAATTTCCAATCAGAGGCCTCAAGCCAAAGGAAGAGTCTTCGCTCTGAGTACACAGGAAGCGGCTCAGAATCCTAAATTGATACAGGGTACGTGTATTTTAAATAATAAAACATTAATTGCATTTTGATTCGGAGCTACTCATTCTTTTATTTCTCCAACTTCTGCAAATGAACTTGAATTACCCATGTCTACCCTACCACATGACTTGATTGTTTCTACGCCTCCTGGGAGTAGAATTTTGACTTTTCTGTTTATTTAGGCTGTCATATTCAGATTGGTACTCATTGTTCTATTGTTGACCTTATTTGTTTACCTATGAATGATATTGATATTATTCTAGGTATGAATTGGTTATCTGATAATGATGTCTTTCTAATTGTCGTAAGAAAACCATACATTTCACTATCCAAAATACCATTGCAACCTCCTTATAGAGATTGCCTGAATCCTTGGCAAATCAAATAGGAGAATGTTTAACCAAACAAACCCTAGGAAGTGTTTTACTATGCTCATTGGAATTAGAGGCAAGTGATCAGCTAAAGATTGAAGATATTTCTGGTGAAAGAATTTCCTGAGGTATTTCCACCTGATATTGAAAGTTTACCTCCTAAGAGAGAGATAGAGTTTTCTATTGACCTCTTGCCTGTCCTGGTCCCATATCCATAGCACCCTATAGAATGTCACTTCTTGAGTTGAGTGAATTGAAGAAACAGATAGAGGATCTATTAGGGAGAGGATTCATTAGACCTAGTGCCTCACCTTGGGGAGCACCTGTTGTTTGTAAAGAAAAAGGATGGTAGCTTAAGGTTGTGCATAGATTACCGTCAATTGAATAAAGTTACCATTAAGAATAAGTATCCTCTTCCTAGGATTGATGACCTTTTTGATCAACTGAGAGGAGCCACAATGTTCTCTAAGATAGATTTAAGGTCAGGATATCACCAAATTAGAATTGAGGAAGAAGATATACCTAAGACTTTTAGGACTAGGTATGGACATTATGAGTTTTTGGTGATGCCTTTTGGATTGACTAATGCTCCAGCTTTTTCATGGATTATATGAATAGGATTTTTAGACCTTTCTTAGACAAATTTGTGGTGGTGTTTATTGATGATATTTTGATTTATTCTAAGACTAAGGAGGAACATAAGGAGCATTTGAGGATAGTTTTGCAGATATTGAAGGAAAAGCAATTGTATGCAAAACTAGAAAAGTGTGATTTCTGGCTAAAAGAAGTAAAATTCTTAGGCCATGTGATTAATGGGGATGGTGTGTCTGTGGACCCTAGTAAGGTAGAAGCTGTATTGTCTTGGGAGAAACCTAAGACAATAATGAGATTAGGAGTTTCTTAGGACTTCCAGGATATTACAGGAAGTTTATCCAAGAATTCTCACAGTTAGCTTTGCCTTTGACTAGGTTGACCCGAAAAGGAAAACCATTTGTGTGGACACTGAGTGTGAAACTAGTTTCCTAGAGTTAAAACGTAGGCTCACATCTGCTCCAGGATTAGTTATCCCTAACCCGGAAAAGGATTTTGTAGTGTATAGTGATGCCTCCAGAAAAGGTTTAGGGTGTGTCTTAATGCAAGAAGGAAAAGTAATAGCTTATGCTTCTAGGCAGTTGAGACCACATGAGGAGAACTATCCTACCCATGACTTGGAGTTAGCGCTATAGTTTTTGCTCTTAGGATATGGAGACATTACCTATATGGTGTTAAGTTTGAAGCTTTCACTGATCATAAGAGTTTGAAGTACTTGTTTGACCAAAAAGAGTTGAATTTGAGACAAAGAAGGTGGTTAGAATTTTTAAAGGATTATGATTTTGAAGTTAAATATCATCCAGGAAAAGCCAATGTAGTTGCCGATGCACTTAGTAGAAAATCTCTACATGTGGCAAGTTTGATGGTCAAAGAATGGGAATTATTGGAAAAATTTAGAGACTTGAATCTTGAAGTAACCATAGAGGCTACCATTTCAGTTTGAATCATTTGAGGATAGAAAATAACCTTAGGAAACAGATCATTGAAGGTCAGAAGGAAGATCAACTTTTGCAAACCTACAAAGAGTCAGTAGTTAAGGGTGAACAAAAGGACTTTTGCATTGCTGGAGATGGAGCACTGTTATACCATGACAGGTTATGTGTGCCTAGTGTGGGAAATCTAAGGAAATTAATCTTAGATGAAGCACATAACAGGAGGTATACCATACACCCTGGAGCCACCAAAATGTATCAGGAAATTAAACAATTCTTTTGGTGGCCAAGAATGAAGAGGGATATAGCAGAGTTTGTGGCAATATGCTTGGTTTGTCAGAAAGTTAAGATTGAGCATTAGAAACCATCAGGCTTACTCCAACCTTTAGAAATCCCTGAATGGAAGTGGGACAACATAGCCATGGATTTTGTGATGGGATTACCTAGGACATCCTTGGGACATGATGGAGTTTGGGTTATAGTGGATAGATTGACTAAATCTGCTCATTTCTTAGCCATCAGAGCCAGCTATTCACTAGATAAGCTAGCCCAATTGTACATTAATGAGATTGTTCAACTCCATGGTGTACCCACCAGGTATTGTCTCTGCAGAGATCCAGGTTCACCTCTAGGTTTTGGGGAACATTACAAAGAGCCTTTGGTACTAGGTTAAGTCTTAGTACTGCTTATCACCCTCAGGCTGATGGGCAATCTGAGAGAACCATACAGACCTTAGAGGATATGTTGAGAGCCTGTGTCTTGGAACAACAAGGAAATTGGGATTGCTATCTACCATTAGTAGAGTTTTCATATAATAACAGTTATCATTCCAGGATTGGGATGGCACCATATGAGGCTTTATATGGTAGAAAATGTAGATCCCCATTGTGTTGGTATGAAGTTGGTGAGAGAAATGCTAGGACCAGAAATTGTTCAAAGGACCACAGACAGATTAAGCTTATCAGGGATAAATTGTTGACCACAAAGTCGGCAAAAGAGTTATGCCTATAGAAGAAGGAAGCCTCTAGAATTCCAAGAAGGTGAACACATATTTGAGGGTTTCTCCTACAAGGGATAGGTAGAACTCTGAAAGCTAGGAAGTTGAGTCCTCGTTTTCTTGGTCCATATCAAATTTTGAACCGAATTGGTTCTGTTGCCTATCGCCTTGCTCTACCCCCAAACCTCTCAAACCTTCATGATGTCTTTCATGTGTCTCAATTAAAGAAATATTCCCCTGATCCTTCACATCTACTCCAGAATGACTGTGTTCAATTAAGAGATGATTTAACCTATGAGGTTAAACCTGTTAAGATTTTGGATAAAAGCCTAAAGGAACTTAGAGGTGGTAAGACTATTTCTTTGGTGAAAGTCCATGGGAAGGATTGACTCTGAAGAGGCAATGGGAAAAGAAAACGATCTTCAGAAAGACTATCCAGAGATTTTTAATTAAGGTAATCAAATTTCAAGGACGAAATTTCTTGAAGGAAGGGAGAAATGTAACATCCCAAATTTTTCTTAATATAGTGTTACTTTGTTATAACATTTTATTTTGATAGTATGCGGATTTTGTTTAGGCAAGAAATATTTAAGGATAATTATTGAAAAAAAATGTATAATTAAAATATTACAAAACTTAATAGTTGTACAATCTGGAACTTAACACCAAAATGTAAAATTTTAATTATTCCATTGGATTTTATTAAAATTACAAAAGATGCCATTAGAGGATAGAAAATAAACTTATAACATAATTAGCTGTAGAAAAAGCTAATAGAAATATTAGAAAAGCTTAGAGAATGTCATTAAGTTATTAAAAAAAATGATAAAAAATTAAAAATATACCTTAAACATAAATTTGATCATAAATATAAATATTAAGTAATTTTGTATAATATTAGCATAATTGCACAAAAATAACCTATTGTGGAGTATAAAATAAACTCTGAAAAGTCCTAAAAAATAACTCTAAGTCTTGTAAATTTTTTTTTTACTAAGTTATGATATTAAATAATGAGGACCATGAAATAGGTCTCTCCATTAGGCTATGGATAGTGTTAAAAATCATATTGATCTTTAATTAATTAATTTTGACTTAATTAAAGCTTAAATTACCTAAATAATCACTTAAAATTTAAGATAAATTTTCCTAAACCTTGATTTATCTTGCTGATAATACTAAACCAATTAATTAACACCTAGATCAGCCACATGGAAGAAAAAAATATATTTGAAAAATAAAATTAAATGGTCAAACTTTCATATTATAATTATTCAACAACCAACCAAACTTTGACTAAAAATTTCAACAAAGATGAGCTTGTCTCCTTATCATGTTAGGTAGCTCAAAATTCACATGGGCTGCTATATAAAATTTATATATTTTATTTATAGATAATTAATTATTTTAATTAGCTCAAATTAGACCTAATTAAGGTAAATATATATTAAAAATACTAAAAATTATAGAAAAAATTCACGAAAATTATAGATAACTTATAAATAAGGTAAAAACATGTTCTTAACAATAGATTAAGGAAAATTAATTTTTATGATGATTTTATGAATTATTTAGTATATATAACTTTAAGATAAATATGCAAAATTTGTCATTTTCATATATTAATCATTCAAGACAACTTTCCACCCTCTATAACTCTATTAGACATGTTTTTCAAACCTATAGGCTGCCAAAGAAGAAAAAAATAATAGTTAAATAAATTATTAGTTAATTAATAATTAATTCTTAATAAAACTAGCAATAGTGTAAAATATCAAAAAAAATATAAATAATTATAGAAAATTATATAAATTTCGTGAATACTTGTATTATATCTCTAATAATCTTATTATGATGTTTGAATAAAAAAATAAGTCATTTACTAATTAATTAACTTAATTAAGATGAACTAGTATAAGCAAATTTACCTTATTTTGAATAATTAATTATTAAATTATATTTAAATATATTAAAATTTAATAAATGAATTTAAATCATTTCATTAACATTTTAGTATGTCTTTAAATGATAATTGAGAATTTATTAAATTATTTAGTGTTAGTTTTAATATTTAACTAATCAAATATGATAAATAAATTATGAAATTAGTAATATTTTAATCCTAAACTTTTTCTATAAATAGCACCCCTCTAAACATCACTCCACACTTCATTCTTCTTGCCCAAAATCTATCAACACTCATAGCCATCATTTCTCTCTTCATTTTCTTTATTTTCACACAAAAATATTTACAAATATTTAGCAAATCACCTCCAAATTATCACCTCTTCTTATCACCATCTAACTTCAACACTTCCCAGCCTTTATACATGAATTAGAACCCTTAGAGAAGGTTTATAAAAGTTGAAGAAGTTGCTGATCTAGCGTGGGTATTGCTAAGTTCTAAAGCTCCAAGAACAAGTAGGGGTTTTTCTTTCACTAATAAGCTTCATGCATGATTTTCATATATGATGTTGTTATGATACTCAAAGTTTGTGTTTATGGTTTTAATATGTTTGAATGATTTAAAGATTATGACATAAAATACTTAATCTATGTGTATATGATGTATATTTATTTGTTTACTTATATGGTTGAAAAGTATGATTTAAGATCATTTAAATTTTGATTATGCTTTCTTCAAATATTTCAATGTTGTCTAAATTTGTTGAACTATGTATTTTCATTTAATAAAGTTTTGTGCACAAGTTGTGAAATTTTAAGGTAATATAGCTTGATTTTGACTTCATTATGTATTTGATCATAAAACATTTTTGGTTCATAAAAAGTGTTGTATTTAATTCATTATAATGAATGGATTTTAAACCTTTGAGCATGTAATATTTAGCTTGGTTTATGTGTTATGTTTATCTTGGACTATGGACCTTGGATTATAAATATTTGACTTGAATATAAATTTATTAACATTAAGAAATATTATTTACAAAGATTTAAGTTATAGTCCCATTAGGAATATGACATATAAACTAACTAGATTCATGCTTGAAGTGATTTCTTAAAGTTTGGGTATAATTTCAATTATTTATTTTTAAATATTTCTTAGATTTTATTGCTCTTTTATTTACCCTATGATTATATCTTTATATAGATAAAAATATTTTTTTACTTATATTGAACATGTAAAGGTAATTTACCTACATATTTTCTAAAGATAGATTGGAAATAATTTTGGGTGTATTTAGGCTTATGGAATTAGTAATAAATTATTATATGATGAAAAACTAAGTTAAGTATATTTTATTATAAAGGAAATGAATTTATAAAAATAGTGTGATTTGGTGCTTCAATAATAATTGTAAGAAATATGGGTTTTATGAGTATTTTAGGAATCCTATGTTGTTTGGACTTAATGTGTAAATATGAAAAATCTTGTGGTTTATATGTAAATATGAAAGAAATCATGTAAACTTTATGTAATTTTCATTCTTTATGTATAATGTATGCACTATGTAAAATGAATACATAAATAAGTGACACTTCGGCCCGCCTTATAGCGGATAAGGACTTGGTGTACACTTAGTCTTGCAAGCTAAACGACACCTCTGCCCCGCCTAGCGACAGGACTTGGTGTACGTTATAGTGATACCTTGGGCCCGCCATGCTAGCGGACAAGGACTTGGTATTCACATTCTACTGACGCCTAGCTAGAAAGCTCTTATAGATCCAATATGAAGTAAACCTTAGACTATAATCATTTGAAAAGAACATGATACTATAAAAGGGAGCTTAGGATACTCATGATTATTTATGACACTTCTTTTACTGAACTTTTATTATGATTGATATTGTGCACTTCTATCTTACTTGACATTAGTAAAATATAATTTGAGTTAATATAAAAGATTGCATCTTATTGCACTCCCGTGTTATTCTTAGTATTTTTGGGATGAAATGGGACTCCCCTGGAAACATCACCCTACCTGGAGACTTCTCTCACCCCTTTCTTTGATGTTTCCAGATAACATGGATCGTCATCAAGTGAAATGGATGTAGCCTTGGACTTAGTTTCTAAATAATCAGATTCTATTATGTGTGCTAGATAGAATCTTTACTCCTGTTACTAGACTTTGGTTATGTTATATTGTTATATTAAAGTTTTCCTTAATGTATCTTGAATGTGTAATATGTATTGTATTCTATGGATTGATGTTAGTAGTGAAGTATATTTCTATAGATGATGGTTGTCTAACGTGGAACTACTGATTAACAAATAATAGTAATATGTTAGAAAAGAAATATTCTTTGTCATTTAAAAATTACCCTTGGATTGCTTGGAAGAAAGTGTATTACCTAAAAGTGTGATTTGGAAAGGTTCTGGCTAGGAAAGACTTGGTATTTAAGCATGTCCATTGTGACCCACCTCTTTCCTGGAATCTATCAGATGCATGATTTACAGTTGGTATACATTATTCCAGAATAGAACTATAAATGAGAAATAATCATAGCAGTTTAAAAAAAAAAAGTTCTCATAAAATTTCAGATTACAAGATAATAATATTATGTTATCTAATTATTGTTTAAAATACTAATAATATTAAAACTTAAGGTGGAAGAATTAGAGCTTAGTGAGGTGTTACACCTCCTCCCTCCCCCACCTCTACCACCACTCCCCCATCCCTACCAGGTGCTGCATCAACGATGATGGTTCCTCGCAACAACAATATCTCGACCCTCAAAGTGACCACAACTCTTATTACCGCCAGTCCCACCCCAACCCTCAGCGCGTCCCCGCGTCGCCGAAGGAGAAGGAGAAGGAGAAGGAGAAGGAGTGCACCAAGCTTCGTGAGCGTCACGCCGCACCATCACGAGCGCATGCCAGTCGCCTCCCAGTACAACAACTTCCCTCTGCCAATGCATTCCGACATGACGACGTACCGCCGCCCTCGCGTGAGGCTAGTTCTGTCGTCGAGGTTGACAGGACCACGACGCCAGATGCCCTCCTCCTTCTCACATGGTGTGTTTTTTTTTATTCCCAATTCTCAAGAAATTTTTTTTGTGATTCCAGCTTCAATTCGATTATGATTCGTCGGGTTGTTATGGTATGTTCCAATTTTGTTGTTAGATGGTTTTGAGCTTTTGAAATTTTGGATGTATCCAATTGTGGCAATGTGATCAAAAGTAAGAAAGCGAAAAGGTTGAAACTTTATTAGTATAGGAATGCTAACTAAATTGATTTGTTGTTGTGATTTTGAAATTTGAAGCTTCTTTTACTTTGTATAATTTATGAAATTTGGAAATCATGATATGGTGTGCAGGGTGGTGGGGACGAGGGAGTGGTGGCAGAGGGGGGAGGAGGAGGGATGATAGTGTGTGGGGCTATTTAGCCACATGTTAAGTTTCCTTTACCCACATTTTGAAAATGTGGTTAATGACAACTGCAGCAAATGACATTAACCATCAACTGTAGGGGAATAGCCACCTATATGTATACCTCGATCAAGTTGCCTTAAAATATAAAAAAATTTAAAATAACTCAATTAATACAGAAGATATGCATATAACATAAGGATTACTCTCCCACCAAATAAAATAAATTTTGATAGTTAGTTAATTATATATTATTGTATCATTAAAAATATTTAATATTTTAATTCTTATAGTAATTACCTTAAAAATTTACACATATATATTATGATTTTAATTGGTAAACAATTTAAAATATTTTACAATGATAACACATTAAAACTAATCTTATTAAATTGTGCATAATTTATGCTTGACAAAATCTTTTTTGTAAAAGTATAATGTGGAATGGAACCTATTAAGTGAGATGGACAATTTGTTAAGAGGGTAAAAGGAGTACATAATGACATATAAACATATATGAATAATCAAAATTGAAAGTTAATTAATGATTATATGATCACTTAAAAATGTCATATAACTTAATATTTTAATCTTTACTATTAATGTAGGATCCAATAATTAGGATTCAATCATTTTACTCTTACTCTTAACCACTACTCGCGCTAGTGACCAGCCAAACACTACCAACATTAAAGTGATTCCTTCACCGAAATTTCGTATGGCAGTGCCTCACGATGAATCATTTCTTTCCATTTTTTCCATACACACTGAAAGAGTGTGAAAGTGATGCCATTTCTTTTATGTCAATGGCGCGTGGAAGCTTGCAATGTGGAAATTATCGTAACAACTAACAATTGGCCATTGGGATATATAAATGGGCTGGGTAGGATCGGATACGAGCCCTATGATAGGCCCCATTTGGGATGGTGACTATGACCCGTTTGTCTATATTGAAAAAGAGTATCGGCTAAAAAAAATTTTTTTTTTGAAAACTCTTTCAAGGAATTTTTCCTTACGACTTAAGTTCATACTAAGAAATAAAATGCACTTTTAATTAAGAAGATGAAAACTAAAAGTAATATAGTACAATATTACATTTTTTCACCAGATGAAGTGGACTGAAGAATATTGGGCTTATCTTTTTATAATTGTATTGGACTTTATTTTTTAACGTAATATTAGTGTCTATTCTTGATGCATTAGAGAATAGTTGTGACCCCGTTATAAGTATAAAGTGTGGTTCGGGCTTTTGTTTTTTCGGTTTAATGTTGCATTCGTTAGACTTTTGTGATTAGTTTGTGGGAGGCCCAAGATTTTGGGGACTTGATTGACTTTGTTCTGTAGCGTTTGGTTAGTTATTTCATATTACAGCAGTGTCTCGACCAGAAAAAATAAAATTTACAACACTATTATTTGTCATGAAACAAATATGTTACAAAAAACACGAGTAGTAAATTTGGCCAGTAAAAAGGAGAAGGAGAGGAAAACTAAAGGGGGTGAGGCGAAAAAGATGAGAGGATAACCAATGAAAAGAGTTGATTAGGTACGAATTTAGTACTCATTAAAATAAGTGTTTCTATTTTCAGCATTGGTAAGTCCTTCCTTGGTATTCATACTAAGGATGTGTTTGGTTAAAGAGTAAAATTAAGAGTAAAAATTTCTCAAATGTGTATTATATGTAAAATTATATATGAAATTCATTTAGGAAAATTTTATCCCTACTTTTATTTTCTAACCAAACATACCAGGTATTTCTTTACATATTACATTGCTTCAGTCACATTTTAAGATTCTTTAGTGCTTGAAGATCTGTAGATGCTTAGCATTGTTTAGATCTTGGTTATAATTCAGATTTAGATTAACTTTGACTTCAACTTTTACTTTGGGTAGCTCTTTGTATGCATTGATAATATTGTTTCCACAATTGGGATTCATTGGCATCACGAGGTGCTGTTTGGAAGCCTATAAAATCTTGATAAGCAAGAGGGACAAGAGTGGTGAGAATGTCAGAATAAGATCCAACACATCCAAACAAAGGTTAAAAAAAAAAAGATTTTATGGGAGTAGTTCTCATTTTTAATTTATTTCTTATTTTTTAAGATCTTATAAAAGAAACGATAAAATAAGAAAATTATGTTTTCTATTTTTATTTTTTCTATTATTTTTTACTACACAATTGATTTAAAGTGAATATTTGATTTAAAGATTTGCCCAAAAATAGGGCTTTACCACTAATTTAACATAAATGGAGACACATATGGAAAAAGAAATGATTAAAGAAATGAACATAAGAGGAATTATTATTTTTTATAGAACATAAGAAGAATTATGACGAAGTTTCTCATCTCAATTCTAAAGGATAATTTATGGCACGAAATCACAACAATCAATTTAGAGTTGCAAAGAAGAACATCAAGGTCTAGTGTAGGATGATATGCGATTCATAAACACTTAATCTGGAGCTGGTGGATTATCTAAACATGGAGGGAGGCATCGGTGCACGAGTTTTTGGTGGTCCACTCCAACCTGCGTAATATTTTCACGGTAAATTAGATGGTATAATGAACTTCAATATAATGAGTTGTGCTATATGGCTCAAAAGTGTTGTTACAAAAAATGTGACCATAACCTGTGTTTGTATTGTTAGGTGATATGAATCAATTAGAATGGACACCCAAGTGTAATAAACACTTTATGGATGTGAGCGGAAGCGCGCCCAAATTGAAGAGATGAAAATGAAGCACTGTGAATAGTAATCCAGTGGGACCCACGTGTCACTATTTACGTGAATAGGACCATACAGTAAAACCGTGGTGATATTGCTCAGTGGGACCCACGTCACTATTATAAATAGTACTATACATGGGAACCGCTTCACTCCAACAAAATAAATCAAGAGAACTGCACACCAATATTTTAACGTGAAAACCCTCCTGTAATTTTGAGGAAAAACCATTGGCCAAACTCCGACAAATTTCCACTATATTTAAAGAGTAATTACAATATAGTGTATCCCAGGAAGTTCTCTTCTACTACAATTTGTAGTATTAGATAGATCTAGAGAATATACCCAAAACCCTCAGTGTATATTTACACTACACTCTGGAATTTTCTTACATACACTCTCTATTTTTCTCTCACTACAAGAAGCTTACTCTACTTCTTCTTCTACTAGTGCTGAGGAACCGCTTGAGCTTGGATGCTTTCTCCGTTGAAAGCCTCTATTTATAGAGTTTTTGAGGTTACCTGTGCATGTTACTATGCACATGCAGAGGTTTCGTGACTTCCGCTTTCTGTAGATCACATGTGAAGTTACTGTGCATGTACAGTGACTCATAGTAACTCTCGTGATTTCCTTTAATTACTATGCAAGTTACTATGCATACATAGTAACTTTGAAAAATCAAAGCCACGCCTGACAATTCTCCACCTTAGCTTGTATTTTTCAACAGCCTTCAACCTCTGCAAATATTGACCAAGTCCAAGCAATGCTTAAACTTGTCAACGGCAATGGTTTTGTCATCATGTCTGTTGGGTTCTAGCTTGGCTATCTTCTGAACTGGAATTGCACCTTTGTTAATACTTTCTCTGACAAATGAAGTCTAACATCAATATGCTTAGTCCTTTCATGATAGACTGGGTTTTTAGCCAAATGAATGGCACTTTGACTATCACAATGTACAACTGGTACATTTTGATTCAACCCAAAACTATCCAAAAGACCGTGCACCCAAATGCTTTCTTTTAGCCTCTAGTCAACGCCATATACTCAGCTTCAGGAGTTGACAATGCCACTGGAGATTGCAATGTCGCCTTCCAGCTAATAGTACATCCAAAGACTTAAGATATAGCCTTCAATGACCTCCTTTTATCCAAGTCACCTGCATAATCAGAATCTACATATCCCACAACTCCATGATTCTTCTGACCTTCAAACACCAAACAGACATTTGGAGAACCTCTCAAGTACCGCATGATTCCATTTCACAGCTTCCCAGTGTGCCTTTCCAGGTTTGCTCATAAATTTGCTTACCACACTCACTGCATGTGAAAGATCTGGCTCAGTGCACACCATAGCATACATGAGATCTCAACGCACTAGAGTAAGGTATACGAGACATATGCTCCACCTCTTCCTCAGTTTTGACATTCCTTTGAAGATAACTTAAAATGTGCAGCCAATGGAGTGCCAACTGTTTGGCCTGATGCATATTGAAGCGTTGTAGCACTTTCATAATGTAGTTTTGTTGTGTTAAGCACAACCTGCCACAATACCGCTCCCTGTGAATCTCCATTCCAAGAATTTTCCTTGCCTCACCCAAGTCTTTCATCTCGAACTCTTTTCCCAACTGAGTTTTCAACATACTAATTTCAGCCTTGTTGCGAGCTGCAATTAGCATATCATCTACATACAACAACAATATAATCCGCGAACCATCTGGAAGCTCTTTAGAGTAGATGCAATTATCATATTGGCTCTACTATATCCAGGACCAATCATAAATGCATCAAACCTTTTGTACCATTGCCTCTGGATTGCTTTAAGCCGTATAATGACTTCTTCAATAGGCAAACATGGTTCTCCTTACCAGAAACTACGAACCCCTCTGGTTGACTCATGTAGACTGCTCCTCTAGCTCACCATGTAAGAACGCCGTCTTCACATCAAGCTTTCCAGCTTCCAAGTCAAACGTACTCACAATAGCTAATAGGATCCGAATAGAGCTATGCTTCACCACAGGAGAGAATACTTCATGGAAGTCAACACCCTCCTTCTGAGTATAACCCTTTGCTACCAGCTCTCGCCTTGAACCTTGGAGGCTCAATGCCAGGAATTCCTTCTTTCTTTTGTAGACCCATTTACAGCCAACTACTCTTTTCCCCTTTGGAAGTTGTACCAGCTTCCCATGTCTGATTTTTCTGAAGAGATTCAATCTCCTCATTCATTGCTATCAACCATGATTCAACTCTTTACTCTCTACTGCATCACGGTAGGTACATGGTTCATCTCCAACTACACCATCCGCCATAGCCAATGCAAAGGCTATAGGATCTCATCTAATGAGTTCAGTGCACAGGCGGAGAATCAGATACCTTTTTGGTTTATGAATTTCTCGTCTCTCCTCTAGGAGCAATACTGTATGGCTCCGCTTTTTGGTTTGTTCAGTCTCTCATAATCAGGTTTATCTTGTTGTTCTACTCATGTTGAGCAATACCTAAGTATCCTGATTCATTACATCATTTTCTTGCTTCACCTTCCCAGTCAATCTTAGCTCCACCTTCTTAGCACCATGATCTCTCTCCGTCTCATCTAGGTTAGATTCCTTCTTCATTTAGCATTGTCGCCTCGTCAAAAGTGACATCTCGTCGACAATGATTTTTGGTGAAATTGCCTTCTCTGCACACCAGCGTAGCCTTTCACCCCTCGTGCATACCCTAGAAATATACACCTCTTGCCCTCGCCTCAAGTTTACCATCACTCACATGGGTATACAAGGACAACCAAATATCTTCAAATCAATAGTTTACAGGTTGATTGAACCATACCTCTTGTGGAATCTTCAGATCAATAGCAGTTGATGAAGATCTGTTACCAGGTATACAGCCGTATTGACCGCGCCAGCCCAAAAAGATTTGGGAAGTGCAGCATTGATCGCATGCATCTTGCATGCTCCAGAAGTGTTCTGTCATCCGTTCTACAACTCCATTTTGCTTGTGGTGTTCCTGGTACAGCATGGTGCCTCACTATACCAGCATTTCCTAAGAACTCTGCAAATTCTTTACCGCAAACTCTCCGCCATTGTCAGTTCTAGCTCTTGATGACCGCGGTTTGCTTTCTCGACCATGGCCTTCCATTGCTTGAATTTGTCGAACACTTCTTCTTTTTCTTCAAGAAATAAATCCAGACTTTCCTGGAATAATCATCTATTAGAGTAAGAAAATAACGAGCTCCACCTAAAGAGTTAACAGGGGCTTCCCCAACATCTCGAGTGGTCATACTCCAGGATTCCCTTGCGTTGTGTTTACCAGAACCAAACTTCACTCGTTTCGCTTTCCAAATACACAGTTTCACAGAAACCAAGTTGCAATTCTTTAGGCCTTTCAGGAGCCTCTCCCAGCAAGTATGGTCATTCCTTTCTCACTCATATGACCAAGCCGCATGTGCCACAATCGTGTAGCATCATCATTTCTTTCAGAGGATAGAATAGAAACTAGTTTCATCCATCGTGCCTCCCAGGAAATAGATAGATTCCGCTCTGCACTTTCCTTTCAATACCACCATTGAGCCTTTGATTACCTTCAAGAAACCACCCTCTCCAATGAACTTGTACCCCGATTATCTAGGGCACTCAACGAGATCAGGTTCTACCAAGCTTTGTACATGCCATGCTTGAAACGTCCTTTTAGTACCATCATCCAAATTTACTTGCACATCTCCTTCACCAGCAATTGGAATAATTCTATTATCTCCCAATCTAACTTTTCCTCCCGCTTTTTATAGGATGAGAAAAAGTTTCAATTAGGTGTCATGTGAAAAGATGCACCAGGTTCTAGGATCCATTGGTTTCTGTATCACCTTGAATATCTTCAAGGCTTTACCAGGATTTAGCATCACTATCATCAGAACTTTCAATTGTTATGTTGGCAGGTTTCCTAATTTCTCCTTTCTTTTTCTGTATTTCTTCTGATATGTCCCGTTTGGTGACAATGAAAGCATTTTACAGACTTATGCTTTCTGGACTTTGATCTTCTCTTGCTTTTGCTTTTTGATCCTTTTTCTTGACTACGTCCTCTCGTCACAAACAACCCATCTACAAAACCTTCGACACTGGGTCGAATACTAACTTTTGATGCTCCTTTATCATCAGATGATTCTTTGACATTTTCACGAGATATTTGATCTACCATAAAGTATGGTATCACAGAAATTATCATAAGACGAAGGTAGTGAAGTCAACAAGATCATAGCTTGATCAACATCTTCTACTTTAATTCCAGCCTCCAACATCAGAAGATCATTCTCTGAAGTCGTCTATATGCTCTTGCATTGATTTTCCTCCTGATATTTGAACGTGTACGCTTCCTCCTGATAAAGCTTGTTGGACAATGTCTTTACGGAATATTTTTCTTCCAAAGCCTTCCATAGTGAATCAACGGTTTCTTCTTCAATGACTTCTCGCAGAACATTGTCCGCAAGACTCAACTGTATTGTACTAGTGCTTTGGCCATCATCTCCTCCTTCTTGTCATCAGGTAATGATTCCAATTTTCTTTGCCCTCCAACGCCTTTGCAACACCTTGCTGATTTTACAATGCTTGCAACTTCAGCTTCCATAGCCTGAAGTCGTTGGACCGTCACTTCTCTACTTCAAATTTTGGCACTCACTTTGATCTAACACCAAGTGGCTCTTCAAGCACCAAGGAGAAATTCTTTTTGATGTGGAAAGAGAGACTAAGCTGGAACCACAGAGCATACTAAGAATAAATCCCACGGTACCAAAGCTTGATACCACTTGTTAGGTGATATCGGATCACTAGAGAGAGGTACACCCCAAGTGTAATAAACACTTTATGGATGTGAGCGAAGCGCCAAATTGAAGAGATGAAAATGAAGCACTGTGAGTAATTCTAATGGGACCCACGTGTCACTATTCACGTGAATAGTACCATAAATAAAACGTGGTGATATTGCTCCAGTGGGACCCACGTCACTATTATAAATAGTACTATACAGTGGAACCGCTTCACTCAACAAAATAATCAAGAGAACTCACACCAATATTTTAATGTGGAAAACCTCCTGTAATTTTGAGGGAAAAATCATCTGCCAAACTCCAAATTTTCACTATATTTAAAGAGTAATTACAATATAGTGTATCCAGTGAGACTTCTTCTACTACAATTTGTAGTATCCAGAGATCTAGAGAATATACCCAAAACCCCCAGTGTATACTCACACTACACTCTTGGATTTTTTACATACACTCTCTATTTTTCTCTCACTACAAGAAGCTTACTCTACTTCTTCTTCTACTAGTGCTGAGGAACTTGCTTCTTACCTACGCTTCTCCGTGAAGCCTCAGCTATTTATAGAGTTTTGAGGTTACTATGCACTGATAGTAACTTCAAAAATCAAAGCCACGCCTTGGCATGTATTCTATTGAAAATTAAATAGAAGCTAGCAACATCAAAGTAGTGGAAAGAATGGTCAAATAGGAAGAGAAATAAGAGTTATATCGATCCAATCGGTTGATTCCATCTTAAACCCCACCACACACCATATAAGTATTTGTGGGTTACTATCATAAAAAAGAAGTGTCTCGCAAACGGGACTTTCTCAATGGTTGGTCTCAACTTCGATCTCACAATAT
This sequence comes from Dalbergia oliveri, assembly GCA_030441495.1. Taxonomy (NCBI): domain Eukaryota; kingdom Viridiplantae; phylum Streptophyta; class Magnoliopsida; order Fabales; family Fabaceae; genus Dalbergia; species Dalbergia oliveri. Next base: position 20,637,644 of record JAMLFY010000007.1, read on the forward strand.
TTTTAAATTTTAAAAAAGAAGATAAAAGCTGTAACTCATGTCACATGGTAATCAAATATTTTTAATTAAGGATTGTGGCTATATAATTATTTTCTTAACGACGCTGTATATGTTTACGGATCGAAGTAGCACTAAAGATGATAAGCAGGCTGTGTATACATGCTGATATATATATATATATACCTTTGGAAGGGTCAAGAATTCTTGGCTTTAAGCTCTTGATGTTCTTGGCATAAGGCGCATGCATAGCAGCAAAAATGAACACAGCAATCACAACAAGGTTCAGCTGGTAACTCAAACTTTTTTCTGAAGTCTCCTGTAAAGGCACGAGTAGAGCCAGTGGCAGGAAACCAGCACAAGCAACCCATACGCACAACCTTGTGCAACGCATGCTGTAGTTCTGACAAGTTTAATTAAAACCACAAAAGAAATTAAAACTATATGTTAGAAAATCTCAAATCATACTGAACTGTGAATAGAATATAGAAGAATACGTATAATCAGAACAATCTGTCTATGCTTTAATTGATGTTTGTATATACTTACAACTCTGCCCTTTGTCCACAATTTCTGCAATTTGGCCAAAGGTGACGCAGGGTAGACAGCAAGTTGTGAAACCTGCATTGTATTAATTCCAAATTAGTCTACTATTAATTAATTTGGACCTTTATTTTGAAATATATAATTCAATCAATTCACCAAGCTAGCATTTCAAATGGTAAATTCTTGGCACAAACATTGATCTCTCTTTCATTAGAATATGTGGATTCTAAAAATAGTTACTGATTTCTAGTTATGTATGCAATGTAACCCACATAATCATTCCTATATATGCCAAGAGCAAAATACAATTCAATGGGCAAATTTAAAGTCTCTATGCTATGCATGCATAAAGCTTACATGTTTTAGGGTCTTCTCCACAGCCACAGAATTTAGCAGACCATTTGGGTGGGGGAGGACTACCAAAGATCATGATTTAAGTACAAAGAAAATGTGATGAGCTGCAGATGTTAGAGTGCAACCTCAATTGATCACACAATATCTATATCTCACAGTTGATATGATCACCTTAATTTGGTCTACTTCTATGTAACATAAGTTTTTGTTTATATCTAATTAAGCCAATGATTTCCATTGGAAACATCAACAGTGAAACGATTTGAAAGTGTCCTTAACTCAAAGATGAAGAAAGATGTTATAGTTAAAACAACATAATACATATGGGATGTTTAACTATATGATATAAAGATTATTCATGTGCCTCAACACATCAATTTAAACTTTTATGAGAGATGATTTTATTAAGATTAAGATTAACATTTATAAGCAAAAGGCTAAAGTTCAATCTTGTCCTTCACATTTTACGCCTTACTCCATCCTCATTCTACCCTTAAGCTATAGTGAGAATTAAATTTAATAACACAATATGTGCCATGACTCCTTCAAGGAAAGTTCGAATAATAGTAGAAAATATTGAAGTGTCGATGGCTTTAATTCCGTACTCGTTTGTCTTGTTTTTTCTAAAATTCATCCTGCCGTCTAATGAGTGATGCCTTTGTTATTTGTTCTTCTTGTTGGCCGTCTACATATCTTCTTTTCTGTTTCCTCTGTTTACGTTTTTTCTTTAGTCTTGATAATATTTGATGTTCCTTGTTACTGTATAAAGATGACAGAATAACTTAGACTAGTCGATTCATATTTATGTTGTTAAAACTTAAAAGTGATGCATTTGAATGCAGTAGTTAATGTGTTGAACAACGACATTTGTACAACAAAAATTATACATTCAACACTTCCCGATTGTTGCCATTAAATGTAATAGTAGTTATTCATCCCCACTCACTTATCACATGTAATAGTGACAAAGTGAGAAGCATAAGAACGATAATTTTTTATTGTATAAGTATCATTACTTTAATTTGTTTTTAAACTCAACTTATTTAACTCTTCATATATTCATAAGTTGAGATGAGTAGTTTAGTTGGGTTAACATTTTCGTTTAAATGTCTATTAGGCTATTAAAATAGCTAGATCATACGAGTTAACTTGTGAATTAATATATTAATTTTGTTATACCTTGAGTAAAGTTAGATAAGTTATACTGTTTTTCTTGCCGATAGCTGTCAAAGCTCAGACCCAACACACAAGTGGGGAGCTTGAAATCAAGTTTCAGTACAAAACAAACCAAAAGAAAACAAGGTGACTAATACATCCAAAATGTAAAGTAATAATATTGCAGAGTTAATTTGCAGAGCTACAAACAAGGCTAAAGTTATATTGGTTAATTTGCATGTTGATCCATATTTTTTTCCGGTGACAAGAAATTTGGAGTAGATGATGAGATCAAAGTCCAAGGTAAAGAGGTCCCTAGTCTAAACAAGTACTCACATAGGAACTGATATTTTTTTGTAATTTATACATAGAAACTTACATTTATTTTGTTCTAGAAAGATGAGTAAGATTTTGAACCTAATATCAAATGCAAGACTTGATCATGCTCCACCAACCAATCTCTTGAAATTAGGTTGATCCATATAATAAAAAGCAATAATTCTAAATGGCTCGATAATTAATGGTAAAAAAAGTGACAAAAAATAAATAGACCGATCACATTTTATGATAAGTTAAAAAAGAATCAATGAAGAATTTAAAAGTTGCTATCCAATGGGCAATCTCTTGGAGTTAGGTTTATCCATAATAAAAGTAACAATGCTAAATAGCTCGGAATTTAACGGTATGAAAAGTGAAGAGCATCGGCTGGTAGGAACACAATTGTCTGGAGGCTGGTCCCAGGTACGAAGCGCCACATCTTGGTTCACCCCTCGCTCAGCCATAGCGTCAGAAACACACCAGTTTCCCCTCCATAGGTTTGATCCATTTAATCTCCATGGGGATCCTTTCTTGCGGCTGATCCTCCAGCTTTGGAAAGCAAGTCATATCCTTAGCTGTATCTTTCAATTTTACTTTTCACACCAATAAGTTTTTGTTCTTTAATGAAAGGAAAGAAATCATATGTATATGGGCTGTTCTTTTGGTCAAAAGCTTTGGGCTTGGAAAGGAAATTTAGATAAAGGCATATAGGCCCATGGTTATATTTCCTACAACAACACCACCTTTTTTTAATGCAAAATGCTTCTCTTGTCAGGAACTAACGGAACATAATTATTGGAATCAATTACCAAAGCTTTAAATCAACATGCACAAATCTAGTCCAATCTAACTTCACTGAGTTCATACAACATTTGCACAACATGGGGGTTTATAGCTAATTTAACATAAATTGACAATATGTGGCAACTGAACAGTAAGAAGAAACGAAAAAGGGTAAAATGAATATAAGAAGAACTATGATGAAGTTTCTATACAACAGTCCATTTAGAGTTGGAAAGAATTAAGATGATGTGCAATTGATAAATGCCCAGAATGAGAGGAGCAAATTGAGCTGTATATAGCTTGCAGAATCAAAGTTATTAATAATAATTAATAATCACGATCATTTAAAAATACTACGTTATTTTAATTCTTTAATCTTAATTATTCATATAAGATCTAATCAACGAGATTTTATTCCTCCACTCTCAAATAAATAACTCCTCTCACTGAGTCGTTCTTATATATATGGAGACTGACTCTAGTGGGATGAGTGATTTACCATGAAAGCAAGAGGAGCAAATCGAGCCATATAACCATATATAGATAGTCAATTATTAATGGAATTAACGGCGAGTTATCCCTCACTCTCATACGAGTGAAGATTTGTTTACATCATGTGTTTGAAATAGGGGAAATTTATTTTAAGGTTTGAAATTATATTTCCAAATAATTGCATTCCCGTGAATGATATTCCTTAGAATATTATTTCTGGATCTTTAAAGTTGTCGTTTAATATTAAACATTCCCATGATTATTTGTTGAAATTCTAGGAATAAAATTTAAAATTTTTTTGTTTATAATTATATTTCTAGAATATATGCCATAATTTCGAAACTACCCCTAACACATTAACTTCTAGAAAAAATATATATAAATAAAAAAATATTTCCCAAAGATTCAAATCAATCAGACAACAAAGATTGTTGTTGTACAACCAAGACTCTACCATAAAAGTTAAAAAAAACACACACACAACTTCACTATTCATAGGAATTTTTTAGAAAATGCACAAGGTAAAAAAGAGGTACATGTGAGTGAAAACATAAAAAAGGAAAAAGAAACTACCACATAATAGATGGAAGTTGGGAGCGATGTCTGTTCTTGAAGGGTTTAGAGAATTGGCTAAACGATTTTAGAAAAAGAAGAGAGCACGCTCCTCTTAATGAAAATTTAGGAGGAAAACTCAAATAATTAAATGATAGTTTAGTAAATTGTGCTTAATAATTATGATTCATGAGTCGTGAGAATTTTTTTTCCCCACCTTTCAACTTGGAATGAAATTTCACTAAATTATAGGAAAATCTTTTTCCATGAAATAATTATTACTAGGGAAATTTTTTATAAAACTTGTAACAAATGTAGGAATATATCATTCCCAATCACTATCTTCGAGAATAAATAAATTTACCCAAAACAAACACTCTTAAGTCTTGGTGTACTTACATCCTTCAAGAGGTCTATAAGAAACTTGCTTGACTTGGGAGGAGTAAGACCACTAATTAGTAAATTTCCTTTTGAATTTTAATGTAGCCCATACCAAAGCTCAAACTCTAAACTGGCCTACATAATAAGTTACGTACAATTTAGGTAATTTGATTTTCCAAAAAGAACGAAAAACAGTTGAGTTGTAACTTCATTTATAAACGAAAACTTCAAGAAAGTAATATATTGGTATATTGAAGATATACCTTTGTTTAGGCCAATTTTACTTGCAATGTCAACATTTCAAATCGAATTCTATAGCAACATGAATAGATGCACTCTCAGTCAAATTTTATTGGTATATTTAGGTATACCTTTGTAACGAGAATAGATTGTGCTCTCAGTCAAATTCCACCTGCAATGTCAACATTTCAAATTTCTCCTGTAGTCACCACTTTTAACTCAAGATTGTATGTGGGGCTTGAGATTTGCACAAGTTCCTCAGTTCCAAATATCTGGGTCAAATGCATCTGTTGGGTTCATGTCATCAGAATGTAGTATTCTACTGCCAAACTAACCCAGAATTTGAAGGTGCTTGCCGAATAACATTTTCAAGTAGTAACTGTATCTGTATGATATGAACTTACAGACACGGCAATTATCAATTTCCCATGGTTGATAATCATGTCACCATGACGTCAATATCCTGTCAGTTGCAACTTTGGCAGCTCAGAATCATAGATGAAGCAACTAATAGTATGCCAATACTGTTTTATCAATTAGAAGAACTCCCAGCCGGTGGTTTGATACTTTAAAAGTAAAGCAGGAAGTGCTGCTCATATTCTTTGAATGCTCTGCAATGCATAATATGATATAATGTCCCATTATGGGTAGGGTAGCTACTTGATCCTTCCTTCCATTAGGATTAAATATTCATTATTGATTGGAGCAGATCAAATGTTGTACTTTATCTGATGGAGATTTTCAGTGCTGTCACTGTGAATTCCACACTACATGTACAACTTTTAGTGTGTTACATGCTTTTCATCAGTGTTAATATATATTATAAGGATGGATGCTGACAATTTTCTTGATACATCAACCAATTTCAAATCGAATTATTGGAGGAACTTTCCAAATCATGGACTAATGTTTCGAAATCAAATATCATATATAACGAGGAATTATTTTTTATTTATTTTTTCTGGTTATTGCTGAGCCCTGAAGGGAGCATGCAATCGAAATTGAAGTTAGGTCCAATAATGCTCATATTTCTGATAATTCGGACAAATAAGAATGTGCCAGAGTTTTGTGTTGTACATTTCACTTTATTGCTTTACCACCCTTTTACTATTTTCTTTCTCTGGAAATTGGCCTGTTTGCTTTGGCTTAGGGGTAACGTCTCTGTCACTATTTTATACACCCTCCACTCAAATGGCTTGAGTGGTCTTGGCTATGCTTATTAGTCTATAAAAGATTACATGAAATTCAATGTTCCCCACTTGAAGGAGAGCCCTTCATTAAATTTTGTTTTCTGCAACTGGATTGACACCACCTTGGGAGAATGAACCTTCTCAATCACGAAACCTTTAGCGCGAATATATATATATATATATATATGGTCCTTAACTCTATATGCTGTGTAGGCTGTTGTCATAATCTTCTCCACAATTTTGATCAATTTACTTTTTCTGAGGGCATCAGCATTACAATGAACCAGGATAGTTGAGAGTTTAGTAGATCTATCCTAGATTCAAAGTTTGTGCACCGTATAAAAAAGAAATTAATAATTGAACTTCTGCTAGTCCACATACATAGGTCAGAACACCATTCATAATGTCCACATAAAACGGAAAAACTTTAATAGAATTGGGATGAATAGAGAAAATAAGGAATTGAAGAAGATACTTCATTCTGGTTTGGGAGATCAATAAAAGATAAAGACAAAACTTCATTGATATTATTTAAAGGTTTTATTATAAAAATGATATTATAAAGTTTAATACATCATAAAATTATTTTACATTTTCTTATAATCAAATCTTTCCATTTATATAATCTTTTTAAATAGTAAATATAAAACTTATCACTTTTGCTGATGTGTTAATACATGATTGGGGGATAATTAAAAATATTTTACATTTTCGAGTACATAAAAATTAAACTCATATATTTATATCATTTAGAAAGTATCATTTTTAGTCAAATCATTTTTTTCTTCGTGTTATTCCTTTTCGTTCATTTTCCTTCTCCTAAATATATTGCAAACTTGATTCTGATTATATCTGTATAGGTTAAAGAGGCATGAGAAAAGATGCACCAATTGAAAGATATTCAACAGTAACAAAATAGGTACAAATTGAAGTGTTTAAGCATTTGGCAGTGGGTTAAAAAAGAAATAGCAAAGAAGAGAGAAAGGGAGACGAAAAAAGGGATAAAGGTCTTCTTCCAAGACATGCATCCAATTGCATGGATCCTGATTTAGTTCAATTAGCTTGTCCCCATGATGATTGGACAAGTTGACCGAAAAAAAACAAGTTCCTCAAGCATAGCTTGTACACTTGAATTGCCTATTGGGAATGTAATGGTGGAATGTCAGACGTCTTTTTCATTTGAAAAGAAGAGAGATCCTTGCGTGATAATAGTTGTAAAGCACTCAATGAACAAGATATGGGTATTGACTGCACTTGAATAGTTCTTAGAGCCAAATTCAAACTACATTCTTCAAGTATCAGCTGCCAGCAGCCTCAACCCCTGGTGTGCCTGGCCATGTTGGAAAGGACGTGTGTGACAGATATAGGTTCCACCTGAGCTATTGATGCCTTATAAAGATTGGATGGATTGGGCCAATAACATGCCATTAACCTTTTGATGATATAGTTCCAATTTAAGTAAAGATAAGATGTGTAGTTGAGGCTACAAGATCCCTTACCTTACCTTGAATAATCACATAATAAGGGAGTGTGGATTCGAACCCGGTACGTGTACTCATACCACTTGCCCCATCCCCCTTCCCCATGTGTGTGTGCGTGAGAAAAGAAGTAAAGACAAAATTTCTCCACATGATCAAGGCAAGAGGCAAAATGATAAAATTTGATAGCTTCATTTAATCACTTTAGCATTCAAACCTAAACCCATCCCTACATCTCATCCTCTTCCTTTTCCTTGACTAGAAAAAATAATAATCTATAATATTTAATATATATAAAAGGAGAACCTCGAGTTGACTCTGCCATGTGGATTTTGACTTTGTCATTTGGAGAGTTATTTTTTACATTTGTCACATTCTATGTTGATCGTATTTAATTATTTTAAATAACTTTATTAAAAATCTAAAAAGTCATTATTATAAGTATCAATACTTCATAAAATTACTTGATTGAGTTTAGTTTGTGTTAATCTTCTACTAGAAGCCGAAAAAACTTAAATTTTATCAATGAAAAAAATTAATAGCCAAGCAAATATTCTAGGTTTTAAACTAGACTGATATTTAGCTCATATTTTTGTGTATTTGAATAGGATGATTTTTTTTCCTCCTTTGAATAATTAATAACTTAAATATTATTATGCATGACACATTGAGTAGTTGAATATGATGATTTTTTATTTTTATTTTTCACTCCTATCTTGTCCTTTAGTTATTCTATTTAATTTGATTTTATTTATTAAGAGGGTGATTTTGATATAGTAATCATAGATATCAAGTGCCCACAAATAAAATATTTTCCGTAAATTTTCACTAAAAAATTAAGAAAAAATGTACATTTTTCTTATTTGTTAAATTCCACATCAAAACTAGAAGCATATATTTTAAAAAGTGAATTTTTACTATAGATATATAATTTTTATTTTAAAATTTTTATTTTATTTAATAAATTATATATATTTATTTAAATTTTTAATTATATAATATGTGATCTTTGTATATATTGTAAGTTTATATTAATATTTTATTTTAAATTCAAAATTAATTTTATTTAAGTGCCTTTATAAAATTTATTATAAGCTAATATTTAGATTTTAATCAATTTTATAATTATGATTTAAATTAATTTATAATTTTATATCATGACGATAAACCGTGCAACACATAGCTAGGTGCATGATTGCTGGTTAAAGATAAAAACTATATCTAGTTTTTTAGATATATTTGGTTTGTGATTTCATTTTCTATTTTTGTGGACTATTTTTAATTTTAAATATAAATAATAATTTTTTTGACCAAAAAAAATTCATTAATATAAAAACCTAATAGCACTTACAAATTGAAACATACATTAGATCCAAATTGAATAAAAAAACAAATGATTTCCATACTTTGGACTAACAACAGATACAGGTGACACTAGTCCTTACCCGAAGACTATCGATATCCAAGCATCTTTCATGTCAAAAACCATCACAACAAGTGATGCAACTTGAAGAAAGCATCACGCCTCTTTCTAATATAGATTTAAATATCTCCATATTTGTAAAAGTATAAAAAGGAAAATACTCAAAAGAGAAACCAAAACACCCATAAAAGGAGAAAACAAAACAACCATAAAAGAGGACGATAAAAACAACACAACGGAAATAACAAAATAAAATACAAAACATAGAAAGTGAAGAAAATGGTGGGTTGCCATTTAAAGTAATATTGATGGCAATCCTCAATAATACTCACACAAGAAAAGACCAAAGGATAAAGACAGAAAAATAAGGATTTGTTCCTTTCAATTTTCAGTTTTAGTTTTTATTTTAGACTTTCAGCTTTTAAGATTTTATAAAGGAAATACTAAAACTGAAATTAAATCTTAAACTAGGTTTGTAATTTTCAGAATTTTCAGGATTTTCTTCACAAAATCTAAAAACTAAAAAATTGAAAATTAAAAACTGAAAATTAAACCAAACAAGCCCTAAGGATTTGTATTAACCTTAGTCAAAAATAAATTATAATAAAATAATATGATTTTTTTATAATAAAGATTGAAAACAAAAAATAAAACACAAACATACCCAAACTAAAAAAAAATTAGAATATTATTTTGGATTTATAAGTTGCGTTAAATATATGAATAAAATTCTTTCATGTCAAAATAAAGAATAGACGAATATATACTCCTAATTTTTAAGTTACTCATATCCAAACTAAAAAAAAATCCTAAAAAGTATCCTTATTTAATCTCAAAACAAGATGATATAAAGAACTTAATACAAATCTCATTGTAACCTTCTTTTTAGCAAAAGTTTTTTATCAAGAAAAGGAGGGAGGACACATCCCACACTAAACCAGCACCTCAATTTTACTGTAATTTCATACCCGCAAAGTTTTACCGTGTTCCAAGCCCAAACACTCCTTCAAGCCCAAATAACATCCTCCAATACCAAATCCAAATCTTTCTCAAGCCCAATCTAAAAATGGCAACCGGCCATTACAGCAAAACCAACCTCCTTGTTCTTCATGACCAAAAATGTCAAACTCCCTGTTTTTCTATTCTCCACTTCCCCCTTCTATTTTAAGTAACACTCTAGGTAGTGCTGATTAGGTGGAGAATACGTGCATGACCTGGCTCCCTAACTTTCTTACTAGCTGGTTGAAATTTTGAGTATTATCAATTATTTATTTGATTTGAGGAGCTTTTCATCGTCATGCCACATGTAAATAAGTGGGTCTTATTGCTTATTGAGCATTTGGAGATAATGGAACCAATTAATAATAATGTAGTGTGCTTTCACTGAAAGGCATTTGGGAAGTGATTTGTATCCCGCCTAACACTTATTTTATGATTCATTAGAGATGAATAGACAATCATTTAATCACACCTCATTTTTTCACTTCACAACATTTTTCATGTTTCTTTTGATCATGCCCGTACTTGTTTAATATTTGATTTTCGATCCACTTTCAAATTGTTTTAGGTGTACG